>PVIJ01004840.1:0-111712 GCA_004024925.1 Scalopus aquaticus
AAATGTAATCAATCATGTGCTTAACAAAAATATGTATCCTGTTATTTTTACCTCATTCTTGTAGTCAATCATTATCTTTAGAAACTATGCCTGCTAGCCAAATTTATGGTATAAAAAACCCCACTGTTGGGGCAATAAACGGAGCAGCGTGATCACTACTCGGTGTGCGTGCTGTCTCTCATTCCCCTTCCCCCTCTCCTGCTGCTGCCGACGCTTTCCCCACCACCCCCGGGAACCCAACCTCGGTCGGAGCCGGCCTCCGACACTTAGCAAATACTGGTTGCTTAAATGGTGCTGTGAGAAAGCATATGAGTGGATGAATAGATGATCATATAACAATGAAATTTACGATCCAATTTCCTTCTTCTTGAATGATGAAATTTTCCATTACCTTCATTATATCCCTTTAAATTCTATTTCAAGGATTCTAACAATCATTAGTGAATTCATGAGCAACTTACTGCAAAGAAAACTCCAAATCATCAAAAAAGAGCATTTCTATTCTACTAGCAGGACAGTATTATTACAGCTATAATGTTAAGGCAGTTCACAATTTGTATTAATTAGTTATTCATTTATTAGTTGGTCATTTAACAAAAAATGTGGTTATCCCTGAAAAGAGCACTACAGAGAGGAATAAAAGAAGTATAATGTGTATATACTGTCCATAAATCCATTTGGAAAACAACAAACTAGTTAAAAATTTACAAAGGCAAGGCATTGGATAACATCTCTGCAGAGAAAGATTTCAAGGGAGACTTTAAGAGGTAACTAACTTAAACTTCTCAAGAAAATTTAACAGGCCTTAGAATGAAAATCCATTACAATGTGAAGATTTAAGATTATTTTAGTCCCTGCCACTGAACTTAGTGCTCATTTGAAGTTTTCTGGATTTGACAGCAGCGCCTCGACTCTAGAAGGAGATGGAGAATAATTAAAATTCTAGAACTCTTTTTAAATTTTATTAAATTAATACCTATGGTTCCGTATTTTCCTTGCCAACCAGTCCAGATAAATCTGAGAAACCCTTCAAAAACTGTTTCCCTTGAATAATGCATATGTTATCAGGGGCCAAGTACCTTGTGAGAGGTTCTGCTCAGGAGGAAAGCAAACATTTAGGATCTCTCTCAGACACTGGGTTCTAACATGGATAGTCCAGTTCCTGCACTTTTCATTTGTCTGGAGGTTTCAAGCGACCAACCCCAAACTGGAAAGAGACTTAATAATCACATCATGTCACATGCTATGAGGATGAACCTTGAGGACATTGTGCTAAGTGAGATAACTTTAGTCATCAAGAAGTAGATAAAGTATGACCCCACTTAAATAGGTACCTACATGGTCAAATTCATGGAGACAGAAATAATGGTGGTTGCCAGGGGCTGTAGGGGAGGAGGAATGGGGAGCTGTTATTTAATGAGTACAGAATTTCTGGTTGCAAAATGAAAAAGTTCTAGACATCACACAACAATGGGAATGTAATACTATTAAACTATATACAGAAAAATGAATAAAGTGGTAAATTTTATATTATATGCTTTTTACCACAATAAAAAAAAAAATCATTTCAACACCTCCTCTGCTTTCAAACTTGGCAAAATGTGTCCCAAACAGATGGGAATTTCTTGACTACTTAAAGATCTTGAGAATTTGCCCACCATCTGCGTCCTGTAATCCTGCCCCAAGGGCTAAGTCCTCTCTAATAATGAGCTTCATATTTAAATACATCAGAATACATTTTGGGGCAGTGTAAGCCCTTTTCCAAACCTTGCCCCCGCCAAATCCTAAAGGTACCAACTTTTGGCACATTAGGAGATAACTTTGAGAGCCATTGTATAAAATCCTTATATGCTTCCTTTTTCTTTTCCATTCTGCTAAGCAGAAGGAAGGGAACATTGATCATCCTAGGCAGAGACATCCTAAGGAAAGAGGGAGCTGAGAATGAGAGTTAATGTGTGGACTACATACATGTACACTATTAATTCACTGAATTATTATAATAACTGTATGAGGCGAGCGCTCTGTCAGGTCTATTTGATAGATGAGAACACTAGATGTTCTCATAGATGTTCATCTTATAGATGTTCAATAAATTACCCAAAAACATACTCCAGAAACCCACGAAGTCAAGATTTAATCCCCAGCAGTGTAGCTCTTATGGGAAGTTCTAAAACACCAGCCAGCACAACTTTTAGACCCAGTCAGGAGGGGCTCCTATTGTAAAAGGAGCCGTGAGGAGCAATCTCCCAGCCAGGGTGTGGTGCTCGTGGCCAGCTCCATGATAGAAGGTAGAGTTTTCCAGACTCCAGGCTCTGACATCTTGAGCAGAAGAGGGAGGCAAAGGGTTGATGGGAAACAGGCGCAAGCTGGTGCTTTAGCAATTAAACTGAAGGAGTTTGGGCAGTAAAACCACAGGTTGCCTGGGCAGTTAAAACTGCTGGTGAGGAAGTGTGTCTGTGGAGAAGCCACAGCCTGTCACTGAGGCTTGGGCTTGGACCTTGGTCTCTGCTCAGCAGATGTTATTTAGAATAGCACAGATGGCATCAGGAAACGTGACAGCATCCCCCCCCTGCCCCGCACCCCCGACTCCTCGCTTCCTATAAATAAAGCCTGTTATTGTTTCTTTCCATATGTCTGCTTTTGCATCGTGTTCTGCATTCATAAGTGCACAGATGAGGACCAACCAACTGAGTCACCCCTCATCCCCCTGTTCGTCCCATTTCACCTGGCAGCTTCCTGACCCCACTCTGGCTACTCTCCCATGATGGGGGCAATCCATGAACCAAGAATCCATGACCACCTGAATCTGATGCCAGGTATTCCAGATCCTAGATCCTCTTCCCAAGCAATCCCCAGCCTGCCTCCAGGGCCCATACTGCCTTCTATCTGTTTCTAGCCCTGGAGAATGGACTGTACCCCTAGGCTATGCATTCCTGGAACCAAGAGGTAACCATCTGTTGGAAGTAGGGAAGGATCCTCACAGTGTAGGTCAGAACTGGAAAGAGAAAGGCCCACAGGTGGGTACTGGGGACAAAGATGGCCCCATGTCACCATGTAAAGCACAGAACTCCAAGAAGTCTGAGAATTCTAAATGTGAACTGCAACTTCCAGGTCATTCTACAAGTCTGTTTGTTAAGGGAGGGAATAGAACATATCTATTGAACAGCTTGCTGACTTGTTCTACACTTTCAATATTCAGAAGCAAACGAACCTCCATACTCCATGCTAATCTTGCTTTTAAATAGTGGCTAACCTTTCTGCAGTACTCCCTACACTTCAGCTCTTCTGTAAACACTTTACGTATACAGTAGACCCTTTTACAACATGGGTTTAAGCTGCATGAGCATATTTATACTCAAATACTTTTCATTACAGTTGGTCTTCCATCTCCACAGGTTTCGAACTCACTGATTCAACCACCGGTGGATGTTGTTGGGTGAATGGGAGGATGCATGACCCATGGATAAGGAGGGCTGACTATCAGTCATCCATGGATTTTCTATTGGGGTATTGGCACTCTTCATCCCTGCACTGTTTGAGGGTCAACTGTAGTCTCATTTTGTCCTCATAACAGCTCTATGAGGTGGAAATCTTCATTTCCCACGTGACAGTCATGGTGACAAGTTGTACTATGGTGGGATTTTCTTCACTTCCCTTATCCCATAAGAGAAATGATCTATTCAAAAAGATTTGGTCACTCTATCCTTTAAAAACACCAAATAAAGAGAACTAAGGCCAAATTGGAATGCCTTTATTTCTCTAAATAACACTAAAAGAGAAGACTGCTGTCCTTTTCCACAGATGTATATCATATATGTAGCCGCCAGTGTTCAAACTTATCCCCATGTCAGTGCTGAAGGAGACAATGCTACTGAGGGATTAGGAAGCCCAATGCAGCTGCAAAGCTAGGATTTCCCTTTCACCAATTGTATCAGGTTTAGGATATCTAGAGTGCTAACATCCAGGAAGCAGGAAGGTTTCACATATGAGGTCATTTGGCTTGACTCAAGCTAAGTGCATAGAACCACAATAAAAATTATTGGGGGGAACCCACATTACAATAATGTAAGTGTATAATTCAATTGGCAGCTACAAAGAGGGGGAGGTAATCAACCTCTTGGCAAAGCCTGGGAGACCGACAAGACTGAGTGGGGCAGGACCTGATCTGGAGAGTTCCTAGAATCCATCCTTCTGCAGGGAAAGAAGCTGCCACTTTTCAGGGTCAGAGTCTCCAGTGGCTCTTGCCAAATTCTGGAGAAGGCTTCAGGACTACAGGCATGATGTCCACAAATATCTCAAATTGCCTCAAATTTGGTGCCTATATTTATACCACGTTTTAGAATTATACTATTGGGATCACCTGTAATTCTGATTTGGGCAGGGCCTCTTGGCATATCAAGTCTTTATCTGTCCGTTGCCTTTTGAATGTATCTTGCATGCAATGTCTTCATAAGCAAGTGGTTGTTTTATAACACTGGCCAACAGTGAGATCATAACTGACTTTAAATGGTCCTTATCTGTAGTATCTTGGTGAGCTGAACATGAATATAACCCTGAAAATTTTTTATTAGCTCTCGTTTTGAAGATGTTTCATATAATTCATTTTATATGTTTCACCGTGTAAATTTATCCAGTAGGACTGCAACAACATCCTAAATCAATCGAGAATGATGTAATATTGCATCACATTGCCTAATACCATCATGCACACATCATCCAGAGTTGATTCCATCGTTTTCTGATGCAATGCAATACTACTGCCAGGCAGCTGCTGAAGTAAGCTGACGTCAGCAGTGCACTATAGAAAGCCCTGTCAGAAAGGTTTGAACATTGAAGACATTTCAGACTTTGTGCGAGACGGTTTAAGCTACTGTTCTACAGAACTGTTATGATTTTATCCATTTAGGCACAATACAGAACAGTAATGCCTCAAAAGCGTGTTCATAGCGTGGACAATTCCTGCTCTATTTGTGGGGAAGTGACATTTGCCAACCAGAAGAAAAGTGTCACTTTGGATGCAAGGTTGGTGACCAAGACAAGCCTTGGGTCCTGCATATATGCTGTGCTACATGGACAACACAGCTTTCACAGTGGTTACATGGCAAAAGACCATCAATGCCGTTTGCAGTCCCCATGGTGTGGAGAGAGCCAAGCAACCACATAAAAGACTGTTACTTCTGCTTGGTTCCTCCTCTTTCTGGTGGAATAACGAAGCAAAAGAAGTCGAGAATAGTCTACCCAAACATTCCGTCTGCATTGATATGACTCGTTCAACAACTTGTTGCAGGGTGATGCGAAACAAGCATGGAATGCTTTTTGCCTAGTGTCTACAAACTTTCTTGACAATGTTAGGGCAGAAAACCACAAGGAACTAGTAGAAGACATGCTGATGCAGTATCTGAAACTTGGCTGCAATATGTCTCTAAAGATCCACTTCCTTCATTCCCATCTGGATTTCTTCCCTGAAAACTGTGGTATTGTTAGTGATGAACATGGCAAACGTTTTCATCAAGATATCGCATCACGGGCCTCCCTGGTGGTGCAGCGGTTAAGAGCTGCGCTGTGGAGCTGTCGGCAGCGGCAACGCGAGTTCAACACCCGGCCAGCGAGATTCCCACATGGTGCGGCAGACCTCTCCTGCCTCGCCCGCTGCTCCCCTCAGCAGTGTATTTCTGTCGATCTGCCTGTTCTGCTCCCCACTCTGTTTCTGGTGAACCCTCTCACCGCCCCACGCCTCTGGCCTATATCTCAGCTTGTATGCATAAATAAATAAATCTTAAAAAAAAAAAGATATCGCATCATGAAACAAAGATACCAAGGAAAATGGTCCACTGGCTGACTACTGCTGGACACTCCCCAGAGATGCTCCTGAACAAGAGACAAGTGAAGAAATCGAAGAAGTAGTCTGTGACTTGATTTTTTACAGGTATTAACCGTAGGCCTATTACTATTGGCATGCATTTTGTGATGTAAACATCTATTTATTGCAGATTACAAAAAAAACTAGAGCCAAAATTAGAATTTGACTGTCATATTCGTGTTAAGCACATATAAATTGATATGAAATGACTAATTTTATTCCAGTAACATGACTTCTATAAAAATTTGTTGACCATTGTAATTGCTAACTTAAGTCTCTATCTCAGTTGTCTCCATCTTTCCTTCAATTAGAGTCATTATGATGTAAGTACATATGAACCAATATGAACAGGGTGTCAATTACACGACAGCGCTATTATATGGAAGACCAAAACCACCATACAATTATTAGCACCATTGCTTCCTTCCACCTACCACTGTCACAAGGCACAGTAATCTGATCACGAGATGGGTACTTCCCTTACAAGTAACTCTCCAACTTCTCTCCAACACCCCAGGCATGGTCATTATGGAGAAGGAGAGAGCAAGAGCTGCTAGCATTCAGCACTCATGATGTCCTAGCTCTCATATAATTGCCTTTTTTTAAAAAGATATAAAGTCATAAATGGAGTGAGGATAGGTGGGTGGTCCTTTCACAGACCCATTATCAATAATCATTTGCCAAGGCTGGTCTGCTTTTTTTTAAAATAGGAGGAGGAAGAGAAGTTGAGGGAGGGTGGCTGGCAAGGAAGATCTTGGTATTTTTCCCCTTTAAGCCTGAATCTGAGAAATTGCCTCTGGCTTTCGCTTTCCAACCAAGTAAAAAACCTTAAAATTGAAATGAAAAAGACAGCACGATGACTTTAGTCAAATATTTCCAATTGGAAAACTGCAGAGTCTGGGAGGGGCCATCAGAGTAGATTATAATGGAAGCAAAATTATTTTTGTTTTGTTTGGGATATCTGGTTTCTTGTCACCAGATTGTGCCAAGGCTTGGAGCAAGGTTATTAAGACTGCATCCACCTGGTCATTCCTGGACCCAATCACAGCCCATATTTATATCTTCATGTTTACCATTTTCACAGTAAATTTTTGGGGGGGAGGAGGGTGCACTTTAAGTCAGGTTGCCCAGGAAACAGACTCTGAGATGGAGATTTGAGTACCCTCATAGATTAGCACCACTGAATTGTCTACTCTTAATTGCATGGAGGTATATTAATAGCAGTCTGATTTTTTTTCCTTATGCCTTCATTGTCTAATCATCTACCAGTCTATACATTTGCCTACTTATTTACATAGACATATACGTTAGTACATTCTAAAGGGCCTATACTACACATACATGTTAACTATATAGACCTCATCTAGTCCCTTGAGTAGCTCAGTTTCTTCTTTATTTTTTAAAGATTTATTCATTTATGTACACAAGCTAGGGTGTAGGCCAGAGGTGTGGGGTGGTGAAAGGATTCACCAGAGACAGAGTGGGGAGCAGAACAGGCAGATTGACTGAAGTACACTGCTAAGGGGAGCAGTGGGCGAGGCATGAGAGGTCTGCTGCACCATGTGGGACGCTCCCTGGCCAAGTATCGATCTCGTGCTGCAGTGGCTCTGGATAGCTTCATAGTGCTGCGCTTAACCCGTTGTGCCACCAGGGGGGGCCCGAGTAGCTCAGTTTCTAACAGAAGAATCTTCCAAAGTCCTTTCAGGGAGGCACAACATTGACTTTAGACATCTGGGAATCAAGTGGAGGTAGAAGACCGGGGAATTAACTATTTTGGCATCATATTTTCAGTATCGGTCCCCTGCATCAGTTATGACTGGTGATTCCAGAATGTCTCTGATTCAACCTATTTAGAACATAAACCTTTGGGCTGCTGCTGTTGATAGGAAGGGTGTCACCAGCACCATGGAGTCAAGACAATAGTGTGAGGGCCTAGGTCTTATTGAGACTTTCAACAAATGCTCCATTTCTAGATCACCCTAGACACTTACCTTCAGGGGTAACTTGTGCCACTCATTCCTCAACCATTCTGGAACCCACAGCAAGAATGAACTTGCTTCTGTGCTTTTCCTGCTGAACATGTGAGATCTGGCTTTGCCTGGGAGGTGAAACTGATCATCAGTTCTCCAGTTTCCAAAATCTAGTCTATCATTTTCCTTCTCATTCTCTCTCATATTGTGGTTTTGTGCATTATTGTGATTTACCATTACTTAGTTAAGGACAGATGGATACTAGCCTGGGTACTTAATTCACCATATTTTTAATTCTTCACTGTGTATCTGGAATAGCTTTGAATATCAGTGTGATACAATTGATTGTTATGGTACCATAACTCATTTAATCAATGCTCTATTTGTGGACACTTGGATTATTCTCAACCCTTTATTATGAAAATAATCTACAGTGCACCTCTCTGTGAACATTCGTGGATATTTTTGAACAACAGGTCCTAATGGTATAATTACTGGACATGTATTTTGAGGTTCACTGCTTCTGGAAAAGTACATGGAACAGCAGATACCTGTGTGGCAAGTTCTACCCACACAGATCTGGTGTCCTGGGGATTTGTCCAGCCTGTTCTTACTGAAATCTGATTTTGGAAAATAGCAGCCTTATGTTCATGGTGCAAACAGAGCCTGTGACTCATGTTTAGAGCAGGGTATGTATCCCAAGCCTGTGCTCAGTGATGCCAGTGATGTGTACTGTACTAAAAAAAAAAGGCAGGGTCCACATGCAGGTGTTTAAA
Organism: Scalopus aquaticus; assembly: GCA_004024925.1. NCBI lineage: Eukaryota > Metazoa > Chordata > Mammalia > Eulipotyphla > Talpidae > Scalopus > Scalopus aquaticus. The sequence continues at coordinate 8,607 of PVIJ01004840.1, forward strand.
ATATTTTGTGATGATGAGAGAAATAGTGGCACTAAAGATACATCCACTGGACTTTTTCTGAAGTTGGCACGAAGAAGATGATCACATGAAGCTAGTGTTTGTTCTGACCGGCTCTGTAGGCACCTCTGAACAGATGAAGAGAATCGAGATACTACCAACTCCCATAGCCCCAGAAGCCATGACCGCACTTGTCTCAAGTGAGATGACAACCCACACATGGTGCTTAGGAATAACTGGCTGCCTCTCCTGCCTTGCCCACTCATGCAAGGCTCACATGACAGTAATCTAGTTCACAGGCAAGCCCTGCCTGGCCTGCGCCCTCCCCTTTTCATTTTGCAGCTGTCTGGCTGATCCCTGATGCCACTACCATTTGGGAAAGCAAGTAGAGGAGATTAAATTGTTAAATCTGTACCCCCAACAGGAAGGAAAGACGCTAAAAGTCCTGGCTAAGTCACTGAGTAGGAATTGCTTTTGGGTACAAAATTTATTTCACTCTCAGAGTTGGTCACATGTCAACATGGGTTAAAATGCAAGGACAAAACAGAAACACAGTCACAAAGACAAAACAGAGTGCCCAGAACTTAACATTTTCTTTTCTAGGTTTTGTTTAATCCCATTTGAGTCAACTTAAGTCCATTAAAGAGAGTGAGGATATACTGCCTGTGCAGTTTTAAAAACATTCTGGTAATCTATCAGTAATATATTTAAAATTAGAATCCCCCATAACAACAGACTCGTTTATTGAGCATTTTCAAGAGCCCCAGAGCTTTACACACCTTATCATTTGAATGTTTTCCACTCTCTGTGCTGGGTGATTTTATTGCTTCCATTTATTATTCTTCATTTTATAGGCAAGGAACTAAAATGTGACTCAAGGTCACAAGGTGGTAAATCTTGGGATTCGAGGCCAGCATTTTGATCATGGAGCTCACACCACCTACTACAACACCTGCTTTCATTTCTTCAAATGACTTTCTAGCCTTTATTAGCACATTCGCATGCACACATTTACAGTTATAATATTAAAGTGCAGAGTGTTTTATACTCTGCTCGCTCTACTCCCACTTATCATATCAAACATATTTCCATGTTTCTACCATTAGTATAATTGCAATTTGCATTTTAATAAACTCATAATATTTCATTGAATCATCATAGCATCATTTACCAAACCATTTCCCACTGTCGGAGTTTTAGGCTTTCACTATTTTCAGTTAGCACAGTCGTGAAGTTTTTTGGGCTTCCAGCTCTTTTGCTTTCAAAGTATGTATTTCCTTAAGATAAAGTGCCAGTAGTGGGATTTGCCACCTCTCATCAAATTGCTTTCCAAGGTGTTGTATTAACTTATACTACCAGGAGTGAATCAGTAGACTAATTTCACTGTATTCTCTCCAGAATGAGCCACAAAGCATTTTCAAACAGAACTATAAAATTAATGCAAAATTATTATGATTATTGTTGCAATAAAAACTATTATCAGAAATCAGATTTCCTTGGAGCTTCTACCCCTCATTTCTCGGTGGTCCCCTCCCCAGTCACTTTAATATCTTCACCTGAAGTCATAAGTCATGGATTTGAATCTGTACATGACACCAGCAACATGGGAACAGATCAAAAAAGGAAGCCCATTATGCAGAGCCCCACACTGGCACTAAAATTTCTCCCTCTCTTGCCTTTCCAATTTCTACCTCCTCCTCACTTAGGTTAACCAAAAATAATGGCTCTTGCCTCCCTTTTCTCTCATCAGTTTCCACAACTGCTCTTCCAATAATCTCACTTTCAACCCAGACCATCATCTCCCTCCCCAAGGCCCTCTGAGCCTCGTCATCACTGGCGAGTACACAGGTTCTATAACAGGACTCCTTTCTCACTTACATCCACCTACGCACAGCTCCCATGAGCCCACCCAAAGCACAGGCTCTGAGTAGGTCCTCTGCCTCAAAGTTGGCACCAGTTTCCAGCAGCCTCAGCAATGGCGTCAACTTGTTGGGTGCACTCCAAAATGTGCACCCCGCCTGCTTCCCTCCACTCCTCCAATCAGTCACCCCAAAGCCTCAAGAGTCCTGGAAATATGGCCCCTTCAGGTCCTGAGAGGAAGGAATATCGGCTAAACAGGAGCTACACAAAAAGCTTGGACACAATCACCCTCTCTGTATTTACTTGTGTCTGTTGCTTTGAATGACTCTTGGGCTCTGGATGCCTAGGAAAGGCTCTTACACATTTTTAAAGTCACCTACATGACACAGTCTTTTGGCAGTTTTTCTATCTCAAATCTTGCCAGCTCCCTTTCCAATCTAGCTGTGAGAATGATCTAGCTAACCGCAGGCTGGGCCTTTCTGTTTCCCACTGTCTCTATAGGACAACATCCCAGGCCCTTTAAGAGATGATCCCTCAAACCAGTTGGGAAGCAACCAACAATGATCAGCTAAATTACAGTTTTAGAGTCACCTCTGATCACTTCAGATTCTAATGATTACCATCTTCTACACATGTGTGTGTCACATATTATGTGACAAGCTCTGAACTCATTAGGAGAGACTGGATCTGCAGAAATACAATGACCAGACCATAAGTGAGGAGGGAACTCGAACCCACACCTCTGCATTAACCCTCGCGGGAAACCACACCACAGCCTCAGCGGGGTGCCCACCATAGGCTGGACTTGCTCACAACTGCCTGCTTCCCTAGTCTTTGCCTGGGCTTCCAACTCTGGGCCAATCAGAGACAGCCAAGCCAACCATGTTGGAGGTCCACTTCTCATGGGCCTGCCTGCAGCGTCCGATGCCAACGCCCACCAATCAGTCTCTGCCCTTTTTCACTGCCTGTCCACAAGTCTCCACAGGACCAAGTGAGGGTGACGTCCCCTGCTAGGACAAGCTCTTAATAAATAGCCTGTTCTCATTTGGTGGTCTTTGTTTTTAATTATTTCCATAATTAGATTTATTTTTACTATCATCCAGCAAAGCCAACACAATTATGTCCACTCTACATATCAGGAAACTCAGAGAGGCTAACTAAACCCTCCAAGTATACAACAATTAAGGGACAGAGGCAGGATTCAAGCCAGGTAAATCTGCCTCCAAGTGCTGACCTGGCCCTATTAGACCCCTACCAGGCCCTCTCACCCAGTGTCTTTCTCAGGGTTAGGAAGTGTAAGTTAAGCAAAGTTTGTATTCTCAACACTTACTCAGGGCAGGTCACATTGCTGATGCTCCAAAACCTTACTCGGGAAGAACACTGCGGAAACGTTTCCGATTATCCTTTTCCCGGGTGGTGGCTGAGGAAGAACTTGTGAGAGCAATAAAGTCAGCCAAGTGGATGGCCTGGGATGTACTGAACTTCCTCATGATCTTGCTAGACTGTGGCACAGACTGTGGATACAGGCCCGAAACGAGGGGCTGCCGTCTGCAGAGCGGGGTTTACAACCGGCTATCAGTGGCCTCTGAAAGGAGCGGAGCCGGGCTTTCTGGGGCGGGGCCTGCATGAGGTCAAAACGAACATGTCCCAGCGAAAATGTCTGTGTCCAAAACTCGTCCAGCCCCGCATTTAAACACCCTCCACCTTTTGAAGACAGGGTCACACGACTTCTTTTTACCAAAGACCCATGGCCGCTTACTGGCACGCCCAAAGAAATCCAAAGAGGATTTCCGCTTTTACGACAGAGGCGGAAAGCGACAGTCGTTTTTCAAGGTTTGTTTTGCGGCAGCTGTTGCTCCAGGGCCCGCGGCCCCAGCAACGCCGGACTGTGTCCGCTCCTTCCCAGACAGCTCAGCGCTGTTGCCTGGGCCTCAAACGCCTAGGGCGTCAGACCTCCACCTGCTTTACTCTGCAGATGTGTCCTGCGGGATCAGGAAAGCCCGGCGCTCACAGGGCGGTATGTTTGGCGTGAGCTGGACGCCCTGGGAGCCTCACGCAAGAGCCAACGGCGGAAAGGGAGGTAGCCCAGGACCTGACCCGAAGCCCTGGCGTGAGGTGTCCGCTGAGACTGGCAGAGCTGCCGCCTTGACGGGACGGCCTGACTTGAATTTTGAAAGGGCGCGTGGGTTTAGGACAGGCCTGCAGGATGTCGGGAGCGCCTGCAAAGAACTGCCTGTTAGGAGAAGGCATGAGGCTAAGCAGTGGCCCCTGCTGACCTGCTGGACGCCAGCACCAGCCACCTCAGCCACAGCAGATGACCGGCCTTGACCTTCCACATGGAGCAGCAGACACAGAAAGGTGCAGGGCGATGTCAGAGACCAGGCCGCCCTCATGGATCCTGCCAACCACCAGTTGTTAATAGAAGACCTTCCGCTCCGTCGCTCTGTCCCACACCTCCTTCCTGTACCTCCCACCACCCCAACCTCAGGTCTCAGATTAACACCCCCTCATTGCCACCTCCCAGTCTTCGGGTGTGCTGCTGTCTTCCAGATTCTGGTAAGTGAGGCTACCCCGTGCCTACGTCATTCCTACTTTATACAGGCTTTGTATTCATCAAATCATTCTTCTTTGTAATCATGTTAGTGTTATTTTCGGGTTTTTTTTGTTGTTGTTGTTGTTGTTGTTTCTTTTGTTATTTGGTGTGATCTGGTAGGTTAATTTTGGGGATCTGGAAATGCTCGAAATTTTCCATATAGATTAATAGTAATTGCTTCTTCGCTGTAAGACATATGGATTCATCAAAACACTTCATAGGATCATTCTACTTTTGGATAATGGGGAAATCTGTAATTCGAATTTTGCAGTGATATGAAGTAGGTGGTTGCCTCATCTCTCTCTCTCTCTCTCTCTCTCACACACACACACACATACACACACACACACACACACACACACACACACACACACGAATGTCGTGTGCTCTTGGGAAAACATCTGCTTAAGGGTGTGGAGAAGGCAGAGACCAAAAACCTTAAACCCCATCTGTAATCTGCAATGGTCCGAGGGTTTGCAGATGCCTGGACCGGCCACCAGGTGGCACTAGTGCTGAGCTAATGCAGGTTCTGGCCTTCTGCCCACCCTTCCGGAGAGCCCCCACATTTATCCACAGAGGCCTGTAATCGGAAGTAAAATAAAAACGAGAGCAGGGAAATAGGACTGCTCTTACAATCCCACAGCAAGCCTTTTGTGTGATTGAAACTTTTATCATTAATAGCACATTTGTTCTGCACCAGAGGCATGTATTAGCAGTGGTTTAAGAACTGAAACCAGCCTAATGTTTAGACTACATTAAGCAAGGTCACAAGGGCTTTTAGTGAAATGACCTGAGCGATCTCTCAGCAGGATTAGTGTAAATGAAGCTTTTCTTTGATTAGCTTTGTTCTGCTGCCCTGGACTTTGAAAATTACAGGTTTTCTGAGGATCACAGTTTAATTACATAATTGTACAAAAATAATACTTAATAAAGCACCAAGCAAACAAAAATGACAGCAACATTTTCCAAGTTATTACCAGCTCCTGTAGGCAGCCTGCTGTAAGCAAAGGAGTGGGTCTTAAAATTGAATTTGGGTTTGAGTCATAGGTTGCCTTTCTCACTGCATATATTTAAGCAGGTCCTTAAATCTCTCACAGCTTGGTTTTTTTTCTTTTAATCTATTAAAGGAGGATAGTAAGATATACTTAGGTAATGAGAGAGGCTAATGACATGTGGCACCATCTAGTCAATATCTAGTACGGTGCCTGGCGGTGCGTGGCATGTGCAGTAAATGAAACCTACCCCCTAGCTCAAGTGGCCAGGCTGCTTGCTTGTCCAGGATTTTGTTCCTTTGAAGTCACTTCTCATCCACCATTCTATTTTGGCTTGCAGGTTTGGGAACATAGCTACTTAGGGCAGAGAGCTGTGTGGGAGGAGGGTTTTGTTGAAAATGCAGATAAAGGATAAATTTAATCTGCCATCATGGTCTGTCCTGGTGCCTCCTACGTGGCTTATTTTCAAACGCCTTGCGCTGTCCTGAAGACAAGCTCTCTGCTGGGGCAGAGGAGCTGGGTGCATTTGCCAGCATCCTTACTGTGTAGGCTTTATTACTGTCAGCAGACAGAAAATGGATTGCGGGTTTGGTCTGATTTCAGGTGGGCAAAGGAAGGACGGGGTGTGATTTTGATATATCTGAGACCTCTCCAGGTCTTTCGGAGGTCAGAACATACCATGATTCCTCACCATCTCCTAAACTTACAGCTCGAGAGCCAGGTGGGAACTGGTTTTGCCCTGGTATGGGGCTTAGGGTAAAGCACTGGACCAGGTTCTACAGGTACAGGGTCCAGACCTGGCTCTGCTACTGCTGTATGTACAGAATGTATCTGCTCTTTGTTCTGGATTCTGGGATGGAGCTCCTAAAACCCTAGGACTGTCCCCAGTTATGACTGTTATTCATGAGCCCCTTAAAGTGATCCTCAGTTTACAGCCGTGAGATGGCACAGGATGTGGGCTGGTTACTGAAAAGACCACCCATGTATATGACTAGCGTGTTGGGACTTAGAGCCTGGGGAGGGAGGAAGCCTGGCAATTGAGTTACCAGATTTTTCTCAAATCCTCTCCAGTCCTTGGTCTCTGACCTTCATTTGGCCCAGACAGGCCTGAGCCTGAGGTGAACTTCCAGCTAGATCCAGATTTGCTCAGGAGATTGAAGGGCTGAGACCACAAGCTTCGGGCGATTTCACTGACTTTAGCTTGAAGGGTGAGGGTAGCTCAAGAGACACCACTGACATTCCTGTCTCTGCTAGACACATCCTGAAGTGAGAGGCTTCCTTGCATTGTTGTGTGAGCCTCAGATTTTGAACCTGCTTTATTAAGAGCATATAACCTTTGCTGTATATCCAATTACCCTAATCCACTCAAAGAATGGCACTACCCCTAGACATTTTTGGTCTAATGTCATCCCAAAATAGATTAGGACTCATTGGGTGAAGGATGTGAGTGTTGTGTGAGGAGATGGCAAGAAAATAATGGAGCCTCTGGGCTGCAGTGGTTGCCATGACGACGGTGGGAGCTCAGGTTCCACCCATTAAAAATCTCCTGCCTGTTGGAATGGAAGGCCCATTAATACAAGGGTTTAACCTAACATCTTTGCAATTAGATTGATTATCTGAGCAACTTACTAGAAAGTCAAAATGAGGTGTCAGAGGAACTCGGGTCTAAGGTAGATTCCCAAAATATTCATTTCCCTATGGAAATGAGTAAGAGGATTGAAATAGACTGGGGGTGGGAAGTGGCAGGAAAAAAAGGAGACAATGAGTAGGGGAGAGAAAGAGAGCACCATGCAGCTCATTAGCCCAAGATTCCCCTGGATCCCAACCACGTGGATGTTTCTTTGTACCCTCGAATCCTCCACCAACCAACCTATCTTGAGCATTTGCTAGATGCCTCACCCTAAGTTAGGTACTCATGATGCAAAAACAAATGAAATCATCTCTTAATGTGTTATTTGGAGGAGAAGACAACTATGAAAAGAGAGTAAGAATCTAGTTGGAAGACACAGGAGCCATCAATAGTTAAGTTCCCATATTTGGGACCAGTACTGCTGCTTGGTGCTTTTCCTATATGGTTACTTACTAAATCCTCATGATATCTTACTGAAATAATTATTTTATTCCCATTTTACAGATGAGGACTGAGGGTGAGAGGTTATATTACTTGACCAAGCTGTTGAGCAGAAGAGCTAGGATTCAAACAAGGATCTTCGTTTCTGAAACCTCGCGTTCCCTTCATTACACCATGCTCCCTATACTGTATTAAAACCCCCATCAATCTGCCCAGAAGTCTCTGCCCACACTCTCGGTCTTTGTCTCCATCCTCTTTTTCCCCAGTATATCTACTACATTGTCATCACCCCTCTTTTCTGTGCACAGGCAAAGCAGACTTGCTAGTTAGAAAGAGACCACAGTCATCCTCCAAGTAGAACTTTTCCCCTGCACAAAAGTTTAGAAATGGAAGAGATGCCCAAAGTCGACATTATGAAGAATGGAGTTGACTAAAGAATAAGTCAAGCTTCTCCTGATACATGAGCCCTCCGTTTCAAAAGGAAACTGTTCTGTTCTCTGTGAAGCTGGAACTACTAACCAGAACCCAAGCAGATGCTTTTGGAAACTGAGGCACAATGGAAGTCATCACATACCCCTCTGGGTTCTTCTAGACTAGCACATAATCCAAACAAGCACCACACAGATTGATGATAGGAAAAAGCCAAAAAGAAGTCCAGTAATAACATGTATTCCTCCTGTATCCATGCGAGACACCCAGCATGACCGAGTAACTCACCCACGTGGCTTCAGATGCCATCTTAAGGAGATTAGTTAAGAAAAGGAAGGTTGGGGGAACAAAAGGAGAGTCAGTGAAGGAGTTTACCCAAAAAGGCACAGTAAACAAAGACATGCAGATTAAAGTCCTGCCTTCTTCAAGAAAAAGGGGTAAGAAGAGTAGGTGTTTGCAGTACAATAAGGGAGATGCCCTTAAATATTAATACCATTTTAAAAGTAATCTCCAAGACTTCCAGCTTCTCCCAGTGATGTCATCCTGATGATATCCTTTTTGTCTACCCAAATCATCACAGGGTTGGTGAAAATTCAAATGGTAATAGAAGTTTAGGGCAGGAGAAAGAATAGAAAGGCAAGTCTTCTGCATTTCACCAGTGACCCTGAGAAAGTTTGAGGTTAGCAAAAGGCTTCCTGCTCCCAACAGGACCCAGTGACACCATTTGCCCACAAGAGGGCAGAATCAAACCAATTGAGAGTTCAGCCCAGATGAGTATGGCTCTAGGCAGTCAGAGACTGAGCTCTGGAGCCATCTGCCAGTTGATGTGTCCGTTTTGCTATCTATTTTTTTTTTAGAGATTTATTTATTTATGCATACAAGCTGGGGTACGGGCCATAGTTGTGGGATGGGGAGAGGGTTCACCAGAGACAGAGTGGGCAGCAGAACAGGCAGATGGACAGAAACACACTGCTGAGGGGAGCAGCGGGCGAGGCAGGAGAGGTCTGCCGCACCATGTGGGAATCTCCCGGGCGGCATCAAACTCTCTACGCCGCTGCCGACAGCTCCACAGCGCAGCCCTTAACTGCTGCACCACCAGGGAGGCCCTGTTTTGCTATCATTTTTGACACAAACTTCTGGAAAGTCAGAACTGGTTACCCAGTTTCAGAATTGAGAAGTGAGACTCCCAGCACTTACGTCCGTTCTTGGATGACCCCTGTGCCCATCACACACTGAACTCGAACTCTTGTTTCGGGGCCACAGGAAGGTGGTGAGAAGACAAAGACTTAAAAGGTCAACTGAATATAGGGGACATCTTAGCCTCACCAGCTGCTCCCCAGGGGAGAGAGGCCCCCAGAGACAAAGAAGCCCATCTGAGGGCACCAGAGCTTGACTTTTGAAGCCAGAATTCAGGATCATTTCAAAGCCTCAGGTCTCAACAGACCAAAGAAAACATACTCTATTTACTCCTAAATTCCTGGCCCCCAAGACTTGGCCTGAGAAGAAAGAGAACAAACAGTGTGACCACAGACACTGAAGATACAATCTAAATAATTAAATTACTCTCCAGTTGCATCTACGTGGTTTATTTCCTTTAGCTATTATTTGTGAGTAGCAAAGATTAGTACCGCACTTGTGCGCGCACGCGCACACACACACACTATGCCGGCCTTTGTCTAGAATCAAGGTTCTCAGATTTCAGTGTGCCTCAGGCTCACCTGGAAGGTTGTCACAACACAAATTGTTGGGCTCCACCACTAAAGTTTGAGTTAGCAGGACTGAGGTGGATGTTGATGCTGCTGGGACCGCACTTTGAAAAGCATTGTTATCACTAGCACTGTACAGAGAGATTCTTCTCTATCTCTCTTCACTACATTTTCTTGAAGCACTTAGAATGCTCAGAAACAAATACCCACCAAATAAGGGAAAGAAACGAATGTTTACCGAGATGGCCAAATGCCGTTAACATTCATTATCTCATTTTATTCATCTGAGTTCCTGGGATGTAGGTATTATAATCCCTGCTTTCAAGTGAGAAAACAAGACTCCAAGAGGTTATTTGACCAAGGTCATCCTTCGAGCAAGAGTTGAATCCTGGATTGGATGTGACTTTGACTTCAGTGTTCATACTGATAGTCTATCACCCCTATGAAAAGTGGGTGAGCTGAAATGAACAAAAGTGTAAAACATAAGCGATGTTTAAACAAAGGTGGAAAAGCAACAGTGTGGGAAAGCTTTACAGATGCAATTAGTAACTGTGGGACACAGGGTTGCCCCAGTACCCCAGGAAATCTGCTGCTCCCGGAGAAGATTGGCCTGCCTCAGCGGAGAGCTGGCTTGCCTTGAAAATGAAGTGGCTGCTAGAGGAGTCACTGCCCACGGAATAGAACACTATACATTATTCAGAACAGAGTCCTTTCTATTTTTGTGTTCTGAGCAGAAGCAGTATTTGTATAAGAAGGTGTTGGGGATGTTTGTTAAAAAGCTTTTTACAGATCAGAAATCCCCAAGCTGGAGCTTGATGAATTTAAAAAGTGGAAAAACATAATGTGATGAAATGCTTAAGTGCCGAAGAAACAGATAAACACCCCTTACAGCATTTAGGTTTCTGCCTCAAAATGGAAGTGTCTGCTTCCTTATGCATTCACTTTCTGTTACAATGGGTAAACAGTAAGCCTTTTGACTTGATTTCTTGACTGTGTATGGAGCTGGGGGGTTCTACTCAAAATAATGCACTGTCAGGAAATATACCTTTTGTGTAAAGTAATCTTAATATTCATAATGACTGATAATTGCTATGTCTTAGAGAATAGCAAAACAAGTTTTTATTAGTAGCAAAAACCCATGTGAAAAAAATCTAACTTAGAGATTTCTAGAAGAAAATCTTACACACTATTTATTTTTATTGAGGTAACACGGATTTACAATACTGTGTCTGATTCAGAGTTATAAGTTCACACCTCTTCAGATATTGTTAACTACACCACATCTAGCAACAAGGACCCTTAGTCCTCTACCATATTCCACTGGGCCCTCTCCACACCTTGTTCTCCGTCCTCCCTCCCTCCCCTGCACCCTGTCTGGTAGCCTTATTTCTACTGTCACATTTCTAGGGTTTGTTATAGGTTTGCTTCTGTCTGGCCCTTTGTTTTGAGGTTATGCACAATTTAATTCAGAACAGAACCTCCTCTGCAAAAAGGCCATTATCTTTTAGAAACTTGCAATTTAAGTAATATGGTAGAGACATTAATAACGATGGTTACTGTTATGGACCTAATGTGCCACCTCAAAATTTGTAAGTTGAAATTCTAGCTTTCACTGTGATGGGATTTGTAGATGAGGTCTCTGGGGGTGATTATGAGAGTGGAATCCTCGTGAATGGGATTAGTGCCCTTATAAGAAGCTCTACACAGTGTTTCTTTTTTAAAAAAAAAATATTTATTTATTTTTATGCATACAAGCTGGGGTGCAGGCCAGAGGTGTTGGCGGTAAGAGGGTACACAGTCTCTCTTGTCGGTGTGAACAGTGAGAAGACAGCCGTTTGCACATTCACACTCAGGTGCTCACCAGGCTCCTTTTAAACCTGTTGGCACCTTGCTCTGGGACCTCCCATACTCCAGAACTGTAAGAAATAAATGTCTGTTGTTTAAGTCACCCTGTTATCTTATAACAGCTTCAGTTGACTAAAGCAGTAACCACCACGCAACAGGGAAGGAAGAGCTGTCTCTCTCTACATAATCCCTCTTTCTAATCCTGTTCCAGCTCTTCTGTGCCACTTGCCATTTAAGCTAATCAACTCTAATGACCTTGGTACCTCTGACTCTGGTCCACCCCCCACCCTGCTATCAGGCCTATCTTCCTAAATTAAAGGCAACTTGATGTCTTTCTACAGATCTTAGTTGCCTGTAAAGTTGAAGTGATCCAGACCATCACAATTCTCCATGAGTAAATTGTAATCCACCTGGCCAATAGTGCCCCCTTGCACTCCTCGGTGTAAGCCCTCCACTGGAGTCATAGGAGCACACACTCTTTTCCTCAACACACTGCAAACCTTCCCATCTAAACCTTCAGACCCTGACTGTACACTCTTTAGTATGTGACAGAGGCTGCCTTGAGATACTATTTGCTTCAATGTGTCTGTCTCATGGCTTGTTACAATTGCTAAAAGCAGTAAGGGTGTATTTGTCTTCACTTCTCAGTACTCAGCCCTGGCTGGGTACAAGGCAGGCCCAAGGATACCCAGCCAACTTTGATAAGGGCTTTCCCTGAGCCCTTATAAACATTTGTTTACAGTGATCCATTCTTACATCCATCCAAGATAAACCCATATGTACAATACACAGTCACATCAACATTCCTTAGAGGGACATTAAATTATAGTCAAAAGTTAAGCCACCAATCAACTTTTCAAGTGGATGTCTCTGTTGTTCTCCAAAAAGGTAATTGCCCTGCTCCTTTCAAAGTCAGTGAGTGTTTAGTGTCACAGAGAATGTCACAACTGGGTAAGTCTACTCGTATGGGTTCCTTAGGTTAAGAAGGCTTGACCTCCAGGCTGGGAATCATAGGGGCTTCTGAGCACTGCAGTGATCTCAAGCAGCGTGAGTTAACTGGCTGTGAAAAGCCTGCCAACCCCTCTGCCAGTCTCTCCAGACTAATTAGCAATTCAACAAAGACCTCAACTCCAGTGAACCTCATGATAAGATGATGATAAGACTTGTTTCTCCTACTCTGTCTTTTTTTTTCTATTTAGTCCATCTTTATTAATTTTCTTTTTTATATAACATTTTTTATTATTATTCATATATTTTACATTATTGTGTATTCCCCATAGATTACCTACCACCGATTTACCCATGACCCATCACCATAGTCCCTTGTGCTCTTTTCTCCCCCATTTTGAGCCCTTATCCTCCCCCTCCCTTGCTGAATGTTTCTTTCATATTTGATTCTCTTATATCCCTGTTATAAGTGAAACCATTCGATTTTTCTCTCTTTCTGGCTCATTTCACTTAGCATGATCTCTTCTACCTTCATCCATGTTGCTGCGAATTGCATGTGTTTATCTTTTTTGATTGCTAAATAGTATTCCATTGTGTATATATACCACATCTTAATCCAATCACCTATTTTTGGGCATCTGGGTTGTTTCCATATCTTAGCTATTGTGAACACTGCTGCTATAAACATACAGGTGCATGTATCCTTTTGGATTAATGTTTTTGTGTCCTTTGGGTAGATTCCCAGAAATGGTCTCTTGATCTGCTGTTTGGGCCAATCAGCTACCTCTTTCTTACTTGAACAAAAAGTATGATAGTAATTTTTCTCTAATCTATATCTATAGTTTTTGGTTATTGTTTAGGACTGAAAACAATACACTAAAGTAGCAGAATGTACATATGTTGTAAAAGGCTTCTTTCGTTCCTCTCCCTCCCTACCACCCCCACCGCCTTCACCAAAATGGCTTATTAATTGTTCAGTTCAGTTTAGGAAAATGATTATGTTAAATTAAAAGTTACTCTGAGAACCACAACAACACAACACTGAAGTGTCCAGGCAGGTCCACCACCACACACCACTTACCAACAACAGCTGCATGGGAAAATGTATTAATTATTCAAGAGCTGGTGAGCCAGAGAAAACTTCAGCTGTTAATCAGTACTTTCACTTGTCATTGATTTCCAGCTTGGCAAAATGAGGGAATCACTATCATGCCGGGATTCTGGAATACCAAACAGTTGAATGATTCAGACAGGAATTGCTCAGAATTTTAGACTGGAGAACAGTGGAGGCATCCTCTTGGATTTTCAATATTTTAAGTTTAGTATTTCAGATTTAGGTTATTTTAGATTTAGACTTCAGTATTTTAGTCTTTCAGGCTTTTCTTGTTTTAGCAGTTTTGCTTTTACATATGTATCTTAAAATTGTTGGAGACAAACCCTCACTCACATGAGTGTAATGAGTAGATTCAGAGACTTGGCCCTCTCCTGCCACCCACTACTTCCGGTGCCTCAGCATGCATATTTTCCAAATTAGGAACTTCCAAAACCTGCTAGAAAATCATCAGTGCTGCCTCTGCATCCCAGCCTGCTGCTGAAAACCCAAACTCTTACCCAGACAGCTCAGCCCCTCAACAGGTGACCTATTAGGAGACCAATCTCTCCCACCTCATGTCCCCTCACTCTCTTTATCCCCCATCTTATCCCCCATCCCACATACTTATTTAGATCACTTTTATCAGTGGCTATACAGCTAAAAATTTTTGGTCATCTATGTGCATCAGACACTACACCAGACATTTTCGTACTTTGTCCATTTAATCCTCAAATAATGCCACCGGGTGTTTTTCAAATAAGAAATGAGATTCAGGGCGTCCCTAGTGGCTTATGGGTTAAGTTTCAGTGCTATCACCACTATGGCCTGAGTTCCATCCCCAGCCAGGGAACTAACCCACATATGGCACAGCAGACCTCTCCTGTCTCACCTGCTCCTCACCTCAGCAGTGTATTTCAGTGAATCTGCCGGCTCTGCTCCCCACTCTGTCTCTGGTGAATCCTCTCACCCCACGCACCTTTGGCCTATACCCCATTTTTTCTGCAAAAATCAATAAATAAAATCTTTTTAATAAATGAAATTCAGAATCTTGTGGCACTATAGTAAGTGTTGGATTATTTGTGATTCTAAAACACCTACTATATGGTGCCTTCTCCCCCAGCACCCCCCCCCCCGCCTCCATGCTATTGTTATATCGTCTCTGGTCAATTTCACGTCTACAAATTCCATTTATTCTGAAGGCACAGAACTAACTCTGCCTCCTTCTGAAACCTTCCTTGCTCTTTAGAGATACTGTTCTCCTTGGAATTCGTAGCACTTTTGACACTTTAGAACTGTGCATAGGTCTTGAATCCTTTATGCATTTCATGCATGTGTGTAGTACTTTTTCAACTACATTGTGAAGGCAACTTAGGCAGGCTTCATGAACTTTCAGTGGTGTTTACTTGCAAAATGTACAGAGTAGGTGCTGAATAATAACCAGTCAAGGAACATGACACTACTAGATGTGTCTGATACCATTCCTGCTTCAGTCTGTCTCCTGCAGGTGAGCTAATTCAGGAAAACATCTAACTAGCTCAAGAGAAAGCAGACAGATGCTTAACAAATTGAATTTTTTGGAGCAAATGCAGGGAAAGATACCCAGTTTTAAGGTGCCCTGGAGGCTTGATGAAGGCTTTGATGATGATTATAAAGGATACAAGTCAAAAAAGATCCATGCTTCTAATCAAATGCTAAGTGGAGATTTGGCCAAGAACAATGTGGCCCAAAGATTGTTCCAGTCCTTTGCAGAAAGTGCCCATGATAAATCACTATCTCTGAGAACATCACTCTCACTCTCAATTGCCCACAAACACACTAGCACCACTGAGGCTACAGCTTGGTATTGGAGTCTATTCGGAAAGGCTCTACAACTGAAATGGTAAGAGAGGACAAATACCTACAAAGGCTAGCAAAAATTCTAGACACCAAGTACAATGAGTATAGGTGCTGGTGGAACTCAGAGGAGGGAGAGACCCTTGAAGTATCATGTCAGTAAGACTTCAAGAAGATGGGACTAGAGTTGTATCTGAAAGTAAGAGCAGGATTCAGATAGGATATGGGCATTGGGAAGAAAATCCCAAAGTTCCTACAGTGGAGACTCAAATTCCTCGCGGAGGCCACATCAACATAGATTGACCAAGTACATAATCTTGCTAGGCTGTCTGTACAGTGACCCCGGGTAAAGTCTGCTTAATCACATTGCCTTTTAGAACATTGCCCTGAAGTCAAACAAACAACATTGAACCAATCTTTGGTTATTAGTTTGTGGTACCCGATAGGTAGGGATTAGGTGATAGTGTCCACTGGGGTGCTAGAGATTGCAGAAGAAACAAGACTAATTTAAGACATGGCCCTTGCCCTCAAAAAGCTACATACCCACTTTGAGAGCAAGACTATTTCCTATGGAAATGTTTAAACATGCTTAAAAAAACCAGTATGTCCATGCTAAATCATATCCTTCTGACTAAATAACATAAGCGTATTTTAGATATTAGAGATAACAGTGTGATAACAGTACAGGAAAACCCCCTGAGATGGTCCAGGAAAACGCAAATCCAACTTTAGTTTCAGCTGGGTGGGGCCCATTTCTGCTTTCATAATTTAGCTTCTTCCAGTCACAGAGAATCTCTTGTAAGCATTTCAAACATGCTCAATTTTAACCTGAAGCCTTTACAAAGGAGAACAATTTCAAGACCAGGCCAGAACCATCTGACTTGGCACTTGGAAAGTGGGAGAAGTCAGTGACGCTGTTCCTCTACTGGATTCCATTTCTGCTGAGAGCCACCAAGTGAGAGACGCCCGGCCAATTTACAGGATGTTAAAAGCGATAGACAGAGTCACCCTGTGAGGGGCGTTGCGACTCAGAACTGAGTCAGTGTATTATTCATGAGGCTTCTTCTCATTTTTTTTATGGTTATAAAATCCACAAACCCAGACTTTGGCAGAAACAGCTGTGTGATGCTGCCATTTAAGTCTCTGAAATTGTACATGTGTCTTATTTTAACAGTTCCCCAAATGGTACAGCAATACTGAATTCTGCTCTTGAGCTTGCTAACAAGTCTTCCCACACAGTTCTCTTCATCACCCCCATGATCTATAGGAATTGGACAGCCCAGCCAACGTCTCCAGGAGGAGCCAAATGTGTAAGAACAGGATGCAGAGTGCTCCCTCGCCCCTGGGAGCACATTGTCTCCTGGGTGGCAACTTGACTTTCTCAGCTCTAGTGACCTCTGGAGAAGAAATAATAATCTCTTCCAGTGACTGAAGGGAATGCAGAGCAGGTCCTACAAGCAAAATGGATTAACTGCTGAGACGTTACTGACATGTCGCTCTCTTACTGTGTGAGCAGTGCAAGAGTGCAGCGTCTACAGAAGAGACGAATTCATGAATGATGAAGTCACAGCTCTCTACAAACCAGGTCCCAGACTGAAGTGGTGAAGGAGGCATCCATAATAATAAAAGCTACCACTATGGAAGACTACTCTGGGCAGCCACTCTTCCAAGCACTTTTTCTAGATTACCTCATTTGACCCTCACACACCTCTGGAATATGTATTATCATCCCCTTGTACAGAGAAATAGATCAATCAGCTGGCTTGGCTTGACCTAGTAAGAGACAAATTTAGGACTGGAAGTGACTTTCTAAACCAGACCCAAGTTCTTTAACTCAGTGCTCCACAGTCAGGTGTACAAAAAACACTTAGGACATATGCAGAGAAAGGAAACTACATATTCAGTCTTGCCCTTGAAAGCAGGAATCCCACAGACAGCTTGTGACCTGGTAGGAGCCGGCTCAATAACTGCACCCATGACGTGGCTTGACGTGAGGAGTGCTAGGAGTGCTGTCAGCCCAGATGCAACAGGAGCACAGGAAGGGGAGTTAGAGAAAGCTTCCTGGAGGAGGTAGTCCTCCGCTGAACTCTGAAACATCAGTGTAAATCAGAATTGGAGAAGAAGCGTAGAGTGATTGATTATAAAATCGCCCATAATTTTTCACTCCTCCCTTGCTTGGCCTTACTTACCCTTTGCAGCTCTTCTCAGAGTCTGTTATCCATGCCTTGAATCTTGTAACTGGCTTTGGCCAGTGTGATAGAAGAGTGTGATAGAAATGATTTTCAGCTAGTTCCAAGCTTTGGCCTCCAAAGACCTCCAATTTTTACTTTCTCTCTTGAGCCTCGTCACTGACATGTGATCTGTCTGGGCTAACACACTGGATAGTGACAGGCCATGTGTTCTAGTCACCCTTACCAATGGTCCACTACTCATCGGACAGAAGACCAGCTAGCCCTCAGCCCACCCACTAGTTCACTGCAGGATGAGCTCAATCAAGGTCAGCCAGGCCTGGCCCAGATTAACAGAACTGCCAGAATGAGCCCTGGCTTTACAGGCAAACGCCAAAGTTTATTATTGTATGTAACTGAGGTTCTGTGGTTGTTTTACAGCAGTATTATTATAATAAAGGTGGTCTTCTATAAGACCAAAACCAGTATGGGACAAAGTACATTGTAATCCTCTTACACTTTGCTTGCTTTGGAAAATAACAAGCTTCTTTGCTTGGTACAGGACAGGGTTTTTCACACTCAACACTATTGACATTTTGGGTCTGGTCCTTCTTAGGACCAGATGTAGGATATTTAGCAGTATCAATGGCCTCTTCCCACCAGATGCCAGTAGCATCTCCATTGTGACAACCAAAATATCTCCACACATTGCCAAATGACCTTTAGGGGGCAAAATTGCTCCCACATGAGAAACACCTGGTCTAGAAACCAATGCAAAGAGGTTTAGTTACCAAATAACCAAAGTGCCCCCAAAGTGGCGATCTTTTCTAAAAGAGAGTTCCATTGCAGACCAAGCTCATGCCCAGTGTGGACACAAGTGCCTTCCCTGGGAACGTGTAGTAATGGAGTAGCCAGAATCAGGGGCTCAACAGAGAGATCTTCTGGGGGCTGTTTCAGCTGTGTTACAGCTTGCTGAGTCTGGCAGGTGCTGACTCAGCACACCACGTTGCCCATACAGTGAAGTTCAAAAAAGAAAAGAGAAATGAAAACGTAGGACAGGAGGCAGGTTTTCCAGGCCACCATATAGATTAGACACTTGTGTTCAAGGAGTTCTTTTAGTTTCCCTATGACTTAAACTCTTATTCCTAGAGCTAATTCCACTTAATGAGAACATGCCCAATCCATGAAGAACCTGTGTTTTCTTAAGACCACAGCTCAGTCTGTTTCTTCAATGCTTCCAGAAGACAAAGGCAATAAAAGGCTAGGCGTTCTCTGAATTCTAACTCACCACCAATCTATGCATTTCATTGACAAACGTATTTGAGACATGTATCCTTTGGGACTTCAAGCAAATTTCTTAGCTTCTACAGGCTTCCTTTTTTCCTTTAAGACAAACAATAATAATATTTTAATTTTCCTGCTCTAACTGATAAGATTCAACGATAAATGATATATTTCACAAATCCATGAAAAATAAAGAGAACATAAGAAAAAGAAGTAGTCAAAGTTGAAGGGATCTTGAATTCTAAATTCCCCATGTTTCACAGGCCACTCTGCCTTCTGGATTTATTTAGTTTCTCAGGGAACTATGCCCAGTCATGCATTTTAGGAGTAGGAGTGCTTCAGAGAAAAAGGTGAAGTCATAGATTCTTGGCATCTCAGTGTGGGATGAGGCCAGACTTTATGAAAATGAACTATTAATTCATCCTCTCTATAACTCAGTGGTTATTTTTCCCCCAGGCTTTATGGTGATGGGTCAACTTTGTGAACACATGGGTGTTTTGGGTGAAGAAGAAAAAAGGGTTTAAGAGCAGGTGAGGTTTCCCCTAAGGTTGATTCAAATGTAGATGTCAGATATGACCAATTAACAATAGGTTTCAACAGGTATGACTCCTTTGGCAGAACCAAAAAATGCAGATTGTCTCCACTGACCAATGGCAAAGATGCTCTGGAACGTACCATTCGAGGCAGCTAGCCACTATCTGCCAGGCTAGGGTGGCTTCAGGAAGTGTCCCTTGCCCCTGTGCTTCCATCTAGGTCCCCATGTGATGCTGAAGAGCGGTTGACACTAGGCCAGGCCATGTCCATGCAGGGACTATGGACTTTAAACTGGAAACAAAGAGGTAAAGCTTAGGCCCTTGCCCCTATCACACTCATAGAATGATACTTCCTTGCCCTTGCCAACCTATGAAAGTACATTGAGAAGGGGGGAAATGACAGTTTCCAAGTTTATTGTATCTTGCAGAATTCACAAAATTTTTACACAAATTACCTTGTTTGAACCCCAAAGTCTTGTGCTGTACATAGGAGAGAGGTCATAACCCAGATTTTTTAAAATAAGGAAACTGAGGATGGTAAAGGCCTGGCTTATGGGGACAAACAGGCAGAGGAATCAGGGCGGGCTGGAGGCCAGTTTTTCTGACTCTGAATCTTGAGCTCTCTCTTCCACCTTTGGAAGTAGATCTGGAACATCCCCTGGCTTCTAGAGGATGTTTCGCTGACCCTGACACTGAGAGCAACACCCACCCTCCATTCTGTGGGGGGTGGGGGTGGGAGGGGAGAGAATAACTTACACCATTGTTTGCATTTTAGAACTATAGGGTCTTCCCCTTCAGGTGTTCTTATTGTGCCACACCCACAGTCCATCCCCATAGTCCACTGTACTCTCTGCCTTCTTGGTTCTTGCTCCTATTCTACATCAGATTTCTAGGAGTTGTAATTATCTTGGCTTCATCTGATCCTTTGTTTTGTTTCTCTATATGCCACATATAAGTGACACCATCTGGTGTTTGTCTTTCTCCTTCTAACTTATTTTGCTTAGTATTTTCCCCTCCAGTTCCATCCATGTGGTGGCAAATGGCAAGAGTTTATCTTTTTTAATAGCTGAGTATGCCACTGTGGATATACACTGCATCTTCCTGATCCACTTATCTATTTTTGCTGCCCTGTGGACCCCCATTCTTATTCCCAAACTAGCCCTAAGGATCTTAATATCATAACAATAAACACCTCAGAAACAGAATACAATTTCCAGTCATTGATGCAAGTCCTTTTACTCTTCGTCCTTTTAGTCTCATCCATTTCTTTGTGCATTGATGAACCTACAGTAATTAATACTGATGACAGTTAAATCCTTACTGATTAAGTGTGGTAAACAAAAGTAACAATGGTTAACAAATCCTAACTGGTTAAAATCTGCCTCTAGATAGATTGCAGTGAATGCTCAGAGGTGGCAGTTTGTTGAGGGGGGTGAGTGGGAGCTGAAGTGAAGCCCCCCACTAAGCGTTGCCCCAGAAGGGCCACCTTTATAGAAGTCTTTGTGGTGATCTGTGCCCTTAAAAGGTAGGGCACAGAGGGAGACCTTGGCCTAATTCACACCCAGTTGCTCTGTGGGCCAGCAGCAGGCAAGTGCTACTCCTGATATCACACTTACCAAAACCATATGGGGTACATAGCATCCATAAGCATTTTGCAGGAGAGGGAGGCAGAGCTTAAAGAGGTTAAACGCTTTGACGGAGAATCACAGCTGGTACATGAAGAGCCTCTGCCCAGTCGCAGGAGGTAGCTGTGCTCTCTGCCTTCCTGAAGATGATGTTCACTTTACCTCCTCCTGCGGCATGTCAGAACTAGTCCCAGACAGGCAAGGAGCCATCTGAATGAGCTTCAGATATTTGATTTGGGCATGCAACCTCAAGATAATCATCAGGAAAAAAAAAAAACTGCTTAAATGCCTTATGCTTGCAGATCTGAGCCAAGATCCTGAGGCAACAAGTTTTCATAGGTGATGGAAGTTCATACTTTAGTATTATTTCCCGAGAGAACTAGGGAAACTAAACTGGAGCCATTTTTCAATGCAATAAGGAGTCTGGGCTAAGAAGATTTAAAAATCAAAAGGTCCTGGAGAGACAAGAGGGAAGACTGATTTCTTGGCCCAGAAGTGTTCCCACAAAGGCCGGGCCCCTCCCTCTCCGCTGCCCCAGCCCCCTTCCCTTCCATCTCAGGACTGAATATTCTTCCTCCTTGGCTGTTGTCACAGTAACAGTTTGGGTCACATGATTGTCACCTCACAACCTGCTTATGGAGCTGCTTGTAATTCTCACTCCGAGGCATAGTGACAGCACATTTAGAATCAATCAAACATTTATTAATAGAGAGAGAACCAAGGGGCAGTGTCTTGAGTGAAATTCTCTGGTTGCTTGGCAAGGGCACGAAGAGGGAGATAACGCAGGTGGGGGGTGGGGAGGCCTTATTGAGTAGGGGGAGGAGCCCGTTCTTAGAAGTCCAGATAAAAGTTGAGAACTGCTGTTCTCTTGTTCCATGTTCTACTGCCCAATCTCCATTTCTTTCAAGAGATGTTATGAGGCTTAGAGATGAAAATAAAAGGCCTGGGGCTTCCCTGGTGGCACAAAGGTTAACCACTGCTCTGCGGAGCTGTTGGCAGGAGGGATGCGCGAGTTCGACGCCCAGCTGGGGAGATTCCCACATGGTGCAGCAGAGCTCTCCTGCCTCACCTGCTGCTCCCCTCAACAGTGTATTTCCATCAATCTGCCTGTTCTACTCCCCACTCTGTCTCTGGTGAACCCTCTCACTGCCCCATGCCTCTGGCCTGTACCCCAGCTTGTATGCATAAATAAATAAATCTTTAAAAAAAAGAAAAGAAATGGTCTGACCCCTAGGGAGGATTTACGAACTAGCGGCCATGCTAAGTGAGAGGACTGTAAAGATGGGAAGTGGCATGAAACCAAAAGAAAATCATGACTGAAGACTTTAAAGAAATGGGGTTATTTAACCTAGAGATCAATTTCAAGCAGAAGTACTTTGAAGCACAAAGAGAGTGAACAGGAAGAGGTGAAAACAGAAAGGAGGAATTGTAGAGAACTGTAAGAAGGAACTCATGTGGGGGAGCTTTGGTTTGGTTTGGTTTGGTTTGGTTTGGTTACCAGAAACGTAACCAGGGGAAGGTCTTACAATATCTTTTTTTTTTCTAAATATTTTTTTTATTTATTTATACATACAAGCTGGGGTACAGGCCAGAGGCGTGGGGCGGCGAGAGGGTTCACCAGAGACAGAGCGGGGAGCAGAACAGGCAGATCAGAAATACACTGCTGAGGGGAGCAGCGGGCGAGGCAGGAGAGGTCTGCCGCACCATGTGGGATTCTCCCTGGCCGGGCGTCGAACTTACGTCGCTGCTGCCAACAGCTCCACAGCGCAGCGCTTAACCGCTGCACCACCGGGGAGGCCCAGTCTTACAATATCTTCTGTTGTTCTTTCATCCAGTGTGTGACATCATCCTTATGGCCTAGGTGGTCCAACAAGAAACCCAATGAACAGTACCCTGTACTGTGCCTGGGATGTACCAAACCTTGTTAGATAGTGATTGAATAAAAGAATGAATGAATAAAAAGTAAATTATTTAATGACCTAATGATCCTGCAAAGAACACATGATGAAAAGGGGAGAAACTGACGCTAATACCCAGTCTTCCCTCAGTGTCCTAGTTTCTTACATCTAAGTGTGTTAAATACTTTTCCTGGCAAAGGTATTAGGGGGAAAAAAAAAAGGGCAGAAATGTCCAGATGGATCTGACATGGGTGACAATCCCCAGAAGTGAAAAAGCTTGAAGATTGATCTGCTCCCTCCAGACTGAGCCAGTGGCGTCTCATCCAACATTTTTCCATTTGAACTGTTCACAGCCAAAAAGGTGGAACTGACTTGTCTCCTCTCAGTCAGCTCGAGTGGCTGACTGAGGTCAGGCAGGGCAGGCGGCTGTGGCCAGTGCTGGCCATGGCCCGCACCAGCAGGACTTGCCCTGCCTATGACCCGCCTCAACGCCCCTTCTCACTTCTCTCCAGCACCTTCCTGTTTTTAATCCCTTTCTTCCTTCTTTCCTCATTCCTTCATTTTCCTCTTCATTCTCATCTTTCTTTGCCTATGCTCAGGGGTTCCTGAGGGCTAAGAACTTGCTGTTTTTTGGCTAAAATAAGTCGTCTTGTCCGGCCTCCCTGGTGGCACAGTGGTTAAGCGCTGCGCTGTGGAGCTGTCGGCAGCAGAGATGCGAGTTCGATGCCCGGCCGGGGAGATTCCCACATGGCGCGACAGACCTCTCCTGCCTCTCCCGCTGCTCCCCTCAGCAGTATGTTTCCGTCAATCTGCCTGTTCTGCTCCCCACTCTGTCTCTGGTGAGCCCTCTCGCTGCCCCACGCCTCTGGTCTGTACCCCAGCCTGTATGCATAAATAAATAAATCTTTAAAAAAAAAAAAAGTTGTCACTCTGGATCCCTGAAGATCCCAACTCTAGGTCCCCATGGAAGGCCTTACATGACTAATCCATTGAAACTCCACAGCAGTGAGGGCCAGAAATCCTTACATGAGTTTCCTCCTCCTGAAAATCTATCCTGAGTCATCTTGTCCTCCTCCCCAATATGACTCCAGTCACTGTCTCCCAAGACTGGTTGCAAACTGCATTGCAGAGAACATCAGGCCTTGTTCAGTAGTATCTGTACAGATGATTTCAGTAAAGCCTGATTCAGACTCCATTTCAGAAATCTGCAGCCATCCTTTCTGAGTTGTAGCTACTAGCGACTTCTTCCATAACTTGCCAGACAGAAATGTAAAACTTCCAAACCTACTGTGGCTCTTCATTTTCCACAGGATACCCAATTCATCTTTCCAGTGGCATCTTCCAAGTAAATCACCCCCCTCCCACATCTCCACATTCATTCCACTTTCTTGCCTCTTTGCCTTTGACACCCTCAGAAGCGTTGCTTTTCTCTTTCCCTTCTCTGCCTATCCCACTTTCTAGGCCCTACTTAAAAGTTCCTTCCCAGAAACCCTGTCTTGATTTCCCCAACACAAAAGAATTACATTTTTCTCTGCTATCCTATCACTCTTAGGTTGTATTTATATTGCCCCAGGCTGCCAGTAACAGCGGCCACCACTGAACACCTGCTGTGGCTCAGGACTGCCCCAGAGAACTCACACAAATAACCTTTACTCCTCACACCAATCCCACTTTGCAGATGAAGTGACAGAGATACTGACCAAGGTCACCCAGCTGGTAAGTGTAGAGCTGAGAATTGAAAGCAAATGCACTGCTCTCCAAATCTTCACTTACATCACACCTGCTCAGATTTGCTCATTCCTATTCACATTCATTCATTCATTCATTCATTCATTCAAAAGCATTTATGTGCCTAGAACAGGAACTAGCATGATGCTGAGACCCAAGTGTGGGAGACTGACAAGTAATCCAGGGCTTAGAGAAGAACCAAGGCAGTGGAATTAGTGTTTTCAATAACATCTGCTTATCTTATCTATATAAATTTACAGTGTATAGATTGTAAATTTCTTTGTGTGTGTGTGTGTGTGTGTGTGTGTGTGTGTGTGTACATATCCCATAATTCTTGTCCCTTTTTCAAAGTACAGAAACTTAGTTGGAGAGGATAAGTGAATATTAACTCAATTTCAGTGTGGGTGTGTGTGAAGCCTTTGCTGTTCCAACAACAATGCTTGGCCACTAGCAGGGTGTCTGAGGCTTCAACTTAATTCAGCTCTGTTCTGACACTGCCTGCCCAGAGATAGCATCCAATTCCACAGTTGCAGGGCTAAATCTCTCAAGACTACCACCTCCATTTCAGAAACCAGTCACAAGCCCAGACCGTTCGTTACCTGTCCTTCTCACCAACTGGCTACAAATTGAAGGGTCCCAAGACAACCCCTCAGGTTTGATTAATCTGCCAGAGCAGTTCGCAGAACTCAGGAAACTCATTTACTCATTAACTCACCAATTTATTACCATGAATGTTGTTCAGGAACAGCCACTTGGAAGAGAGGCACAAGGCAAGGAATGCGGAGAAGGCAGAGAGCTTCCATGCTTTAAGTGTGCCATTCTCCCCAAATTTCCACAACTTTACCAACCCAGAAGCTCTCTGGACCTCCTCTTAGGTTTTTGTATAAGCTTAGTTACAGAGGCAAAATTTATTAAGTCACTGACCATTGGCAGTTGAATTCAATCTCTAATCTTCTCCCCTCCCTGAAGGTTAGAGGGTGGGACTGGAAGTTTGAACCCTCTAATCATGTGGCTGTCACCCCTTCACATAATAAAAGAAACTTTATCTCTCTCACACCTAGGAAATCCCAAAGTTTTGGGATTAGCTATGTGCCAATATGTGTGGATAAAGACCAACTATGTTTTTTTTTTATTTTATTGTTATTTATGTCTTTTACATTTTGTATTCCCCTTGGATGACCAACTATGTTTGAGGAATATATTTTGGTCATCTGTATGGTCAAAAATATTTTTCTGATAAATCATGATACTGTAGTAAGCCATTTATCTTCCTAGAGTCACACAACCAAATAATGGCAGGATTAGGATGAGAAGGCAGGTCTTGGACCCTGGCTGGGTTATTTTCCATTGCCCACTGTAGGCAGAGTCTCGTAGCTGCTATCTTGTTCAGGCACTTCGAGTCCTTTCCCTCCCTGAGTTAGTTGTCGCCATTTTATCCTGGCTAGTTTCCAGGCTGGAGCCTTCTCATCCAGGTCAGCAGAAGCCTGTGAGTTGCAGTGAGAAATTTCAAATCTGACACTTGCCAGTTTCCATTGAGCTCTGGGTGGGAAATGTCCCTGGTCTCATCTATTTTTAATGTCACAGTCAGTCTAGCAGAAAAGATCACCTCCAGGTAAAGTCATTCAAAACAAGCATTTGTCACTTTAGTACCATTCAGCTGAGGTGGATCACAGAGCAGCTCTGGCTCAGGGACCATGGGCTTCCTGGGGAGTGGGTCTTGGGACCACGACAAAGACCAGTTTTTCCTGTCCGTGCCCCCATCCCAGGATGCTCAGACAATCCCCATGATGACAACATCCTTAACAAAGTTTCCTGGACTTAACCCTCAAGAAAATCAGAATTGCAGTTCTAGTCCTGGTTCTTCTGCTAACTAACTGTGTAACTTTGAACCACTCAACACTTCACATCCTCCTTCCTCATCTTTAGAAGGAAATAATAGCTCTACATCACAGCTTGACTTTTGAAAATGAAATGAAGTAATCATGAAAGTGCACTATAGAGGTATAAAGTGCCGCATTTTCAGGTTGTATCAGGCAAATGCCTGATTTCTTTCAGGATACAAAATGTGGGGGCAGGGGATTCAGGCTCTAGAATTAGAGAATAGCTTCTTTACAGATATCTGGTTAGATATATTGTGTAGTACCCAGTAAACTTATATTTATTAAAGTGACCTACTTTTCTTCATTCTTGCAAAGAACAGAATGAAAGGAAAGTGTTGCCAATCAGTAAACACCACGTGTTCATTTATTCATTCTTCAAAGTATATTTATAAAGAACTGAGATGCACGAGGCATTATAATAAGCTAATTGCTAAGGATGCAGAGATTAATATTGACCTTTATGAATAACCACTTAGGAAAAAATCTGGAACAGTATCTACCAAAAGATCCCTCCCTCACTGCCTGCTTTTTCTCCTTCTTTCTGTCCTTTCCTCCCACCCCTCCTCTCTTCCTTCCCTCTTTCCCTCCCTCCCTCACTCCCTCCCTCTCTCTCTCCTGCTTTCTTTTCTTCCTTCCTTCCAAAAATTAATTTAACAAAACTCTAAGTCCTGAGTCAAGATGACTCAAATGAGCCCCTGCTCAGCGGATGTCTGCCATCTTCAGGCTGCTCACCTTGCAAAACCAAGACAAATACAAAAACCTGATACTGACCTTCAAAAGCACCATAGCTTTGTCTTCCTGAGGACCCTTTTATCTTTAAGGAAATTTCTCCAAAGTTGAAGATTGACGAATTCCCTTCAGTTCTCCTTTGTCTGAATTGGGTCCCATGTCTGCTGAAATCACTGTAATGGGAATCAGATCACAAGTTTAGTCCAGTGATTCTCTAAAGTGCTTCAAGCATCCCCATGGAACCTCAAAACCCTCTCAGGGGGTCTATGAAATCAAAACTATGTTCGTAATAAAACTACAGTGCTTTCTCCCTTTTTTATTCTCATTCTCTCACACAATGTACGAAAGTATAAAAACTACATAGATATGAAACTACAACTTTTGTTTTGATGTAACAGCAAATCAGATTATCAATTATCAAAAACAACTGCCCCCTAAAATATTACTCCCTTTTCTAATCACCTACTTGCAAGACCACATTTTCTTTGTGTGTGTGTACACACACACACACACACACACACACACACATATAAACCAAAACAACACATCCCAACAAATTAACTGTAGCAGCAGATAGGTTATAAAATACCTGACACACATTAAATTAAAAATGTAAAACAATGCCACTTTCCCAAATGTTTTTTACAAATAATTGATAAAGATTTAACAAGATTTTATTTTGTCCTCCAATGTGGTATATAGGAACAGATGTGACCTACACAATCTAAGAGCCCTTTGAGTTTTTCAATAATCTTTGAATATATTAAGGATTCCTAAAACCAAAAATTTGAGAATGCTTGCTTAAACAAGTCTAAAGATGTCACCACATCACCTGTGGGATGAAGCAGACACTTAAACCTTGCCAGAAGGAAGATGTAGGAAAATACCTTTGGTGAAGCACCCAGCAACAGCAATGGCTGTAGCAGTTTTTCTCTGAGTTCTGGGGTTACAGGTTATTATTTTTCTTTGATTTTCTTTCTAAGTTGTTTGAACGTTTAAATGAGAACATACTGCTTTTATGAACAAAAGAAAAGTCAATAAGATGAAAAAATAAGACCATAAAATTTTACTTTGAAATGAATAACTTAAAAACAAGGATGAATAAGATTCCCAGTTAGAGAAGCAGAGACATAAAGCCCTGAGGGTGGGCCAAATGCAAGTGTGACTTCCTCTTCTAAAAAGCTTGTGTGTGAAGAGACTGGGAGGGAATGGTGAGATTGGGGTTGAGGAAGGGTGCAATTCTTTTAAATAAGAGAAACATATGCATGAGCATATGCTGAGGAAGCCTCCAGGGGAGGAGAGGGGAAGAGAAAAGAGCATGGAGACAAGGAATGAAAGTAGGTTGAGCGAAGGAGTTGCCCATGAGCAAAGTTGAAGGCAGAAGCTTTGGACCAGAAAGGGAACCCTCCTGCTGAGGAGTGGGGAGAGACTGATGAGTGCCATGCAGGAGGAATTCGGGGCAGAGGCATCCATCTGATTGGGTGTCTTTGCTAAGATACCCATACCAGAAACAGAGGGGTTAAGAAACACAGAACTCATAACCTAATCAGCCTTCCAGGAATATGCAGCCTAGTACGAGAGCCAAATAAAAATTCAGTAGGCACAAACACCACTTACTCTTCACTCTGAGAATGTAGATAATACCTTTCTATGCCATTCTCTTATGTAGACAGTTTCCTTTCAACTTTTCCCAACTTCAACTTTCAAGTCATATAAGATTTTAGCTATGTAAACAACATTTATTCAAAAAAAGGCGAGGGGTGGGGAATAATGATCAAGGCTGAAACTTTTCAGTAATTCTGGAGCAAAATAAAGTAAATTATAACCTTTGCGTGAAGGAAATGTTAAGCAAACTAAAGTTCCAGGACAAATCCTGCCCATTACCTATTTTTGTTGAACCTGGGAATTAAGAATGGTTTTCACGTATTTTTGGGAAAGAAATCCGCACCACATTTAATCAATAGCAAGAAAAATGAGCAGTTATAAGCTGTTGCATATTTTTAAGTGGTTGGGGGCAGAGGGATTAAATGAAGAATATTTCATGGCATATAAAAGTTACATGAAATTCAAATTTCAGTGTCCATAAATAAAATTTCATTGGAACACACACTCTTAATAGGACTGTGCAGATATGATCAAAAGTAAGCAAAATACAGCTTACATTTTTTTTTATTCGTATATATTGGCATCTGGAAAGGCTTCAGGAAAAAGTGGAATAAGGGGTTTGGTTTGGTAGAAAATGGGATGATCAAACCAAGGTAAAAGTATCCACAGAACTTTCCATTCATGCTGAAATGCTGGATGCCATGGGCTGAGCTTCCTCAAGAGGTATATGACCAGAGCGGGGAGAGAGAGGGTACTTCTGGACTTCCTCTTGATTGACCATGGAGTCCGTACAGTTGTCTTCAGCTGAGGTAATTCTTCCTCTGTATACCCCATTTTCTGCATGTGTGTGGACTGGTGGAAAGAATTATGAAGCATCGCAGGAAGAATGGAAGTGGAATGTGTGGCCCCGGATTCTGCAGGATACCACCATCTTCCTGGGAGAGAAGATTTATTCCCTGCAAAAAATTCAGGCTACATTTCTTAGTGCAGGTTGAATGTGCAAGGGGACCGACTGGGTTAATCATAAAGGACACCTGAACTAAATAAGGTCTCCCAAGTGCTCTCCCACAATGGCTTCCCAAAATGAATACAGGTAACTTTTGAATAGATGTCTAATTATCTGGCCCTCCTTAATGTTATTCACAAATCACAGGCACCATGAGGTTAGATTCCACTGTCCAAACATTTTTTTTTCTCTGCTGCCTTTCCCTCCCTTCTAATTTTTCTCCTACCCCCTACACCCCCCTTCCTTGCTCTCTTCTGATCATTTTTCTCTCCTTTTATCTTTCTGTTTTACCCTGACAATGGAACACAAAATTTTTATTTGCAACAGATTGCCACTAAATGAAAACACAACTCCCAGGCCTCAAAAAATAACCATAAAGATCTCTAATTTCTAACTGCTTTGATAAGCAGTTTGACTAACTGCTTTTCAGTGTAAGTGCTTTGATATCAACTATCATCAAGCCGATATTTCAACTGTTTTTGCTGAAGGCAGAAATTAGAGAGGTGTGTGCTTCCTCCCTCTTTTCAATGGTCCACGGCTTACATAACCCAGAGGTACTGCCGTGAACAGTCAGACACTCATTGCAGTAGGATGCCAGGGTGCTCCTTAAAGGGAAAAATACAAGCAAAGCATCATCTACTCCCTAAAACCAATGCCACCGGGTAGGAATGCTCTCAGGAGTCCCTCCTCCCCATGTGGATCCAACCTGCCAAATTCTGAGTCCCTGAGGCTGGAGAAAGACCCTCATTTACTCTCCCTCCCTCGTCCAATAACATGCTAGAAAATAAGCCCACTCATTTCAAGACATGAGTGGCTTACATATCTAGAAGTTACTGCACGTAAGTATCAATTTGGGAATCTGTGATCAACAACCTGCAAAATCACTCAGCTCAACTTTAATTTGTTTTAGAGAAAAGTTATCTTCTTCACCAGCTGATTTAAAGTAAGAAATATTTATTTGTTCTTCATCCCTGTTTCTGAAACAGTGCTCCTAAAACCCTTGGAATTTCCTTAGTGCTGAGAGCTATAAAGGTGTCTTTTGTTATGTCAACGAGATGACTGTAGGAAAGTACCTAAGGGAGAGAGGAGCTGGTTGCCAGGAGAATCGACTCTGTGAACAGAGGTTGGAACTTGGGGTTCCAGTCCCTGACCAACTGGGAGGGGATCATGGCTAGATTGAGTTCAGTCATCGAAGTCCAATGATTTAGTCAGTTGTGCCTGTGTAGGAGCTTCCACAAAGACCTATAGAGTTCATAGAGTTTCTGGGTCGGTGAACACATGGAGTTTCCCTTTCCCCATGCCTGGCCCTATGCATCCCTTCCATCTGGCTGTTCCTGGGTTATATCCTTTTATAATAACCTAATGTGTAACCTAATGTGTAAACTAATGTGTAAAATGTTTGTCTGTGAACTACTTGAGCAAATAAATGGAACCAAAGGGAGGGTCATTTAACCCTCTTGTTGATAGTAGTCACTTGGAAGCAAAGATGACAATCTGGACTTGTGATTGCTGTGTGAGTGTGGGTCTGTGCTGCAGTCTTGTAGGACTGAGCCTTAACCTATGGGATCTAGGCTACTTCTAAGTAGACAGTGTCACAATTGAGTTGAATTGTAGGACATGCAGCTGCTGTTGGAGAATTACTTGATGGTGTGGGAGAAACCCATACACCTTGGAATTGGGTCAGAATCTTTTAACCAATCAAGTCTTCCATTGAAGCCAACTTCTGGGGACTATAAAGTTGAAAAACAAAAATCTACTCCTGGGTGAACCAGGAGGCACTTGTACTTAAATCTTGAAATGACACTCAATCTGGCGCTAGATTTTCTCAATCTTCGTAACTTAATCATTGCATTTTACGAGGGAGGAGTCTGAGAATTAGTCAGGTGTGAGAACTACACAAGCAGCTAATGAATCACATCCCAGTCAAGCAGTCTGATTCTAGATTGTACTCTGAACCCTCACGCCTTGCTCCTTCCTCAGATTGTGTAACCTTCCTACCTGTAAGAAGTACAAAGGCTCTTCTCTCCTCACAGAGCATCCCAAGCAGATTTCTGTCGAATCCTATCACAGTTTTCATTTGTCCTCAAGGACAGGAAATATATCATTTGAACTTTGTAACCTCAGTTCCAGGGAACTTTCTCAATAGATGTTTACAGTTTGAGTCAATGTTCTACAAAACTCATGCCCTGTTAGTATGCGGGTATTACCTGTATGCTCTGTATGGCCTCAGCTTGCCCTCTCAGTCAGCATTCAAAAACCATCCTTCTCTTAGTCATTTTGGTGGAGGAGATAGAACTTAAAAAACAAGGAATCTCAAGACTAGAACCAGACTCCCACAAGGAGGTGGGCTGGAAGGACTCAGCATGACTATTAACCCAGTGATAACCAAAATTCCTTAGGAGCCAGTGCCTAAGGCAGAGCGGAAAAAGTGAAGATGTGGAGATTGAGCCCATTGTGAAACCTCCCATTCCCTTTCTGGTTCTGGGTGGTTGTTCAGGGTGAGCAACAGACAAACCATCAACAGGGAGGGGCCCTCCTGACTGAAGAGGACTAGATCAGGGCAATCCCTGCACTGGTTTGGGGCAGCATCTGTCTTGCCTACCTGTGCCTATGCAGGTGTCCTTTTTACCACCTCTGTCCCTCCACAGGGCAGCAGCCTGCTTGCCTGCTTGTGACCTATATCATGCCGTGTCTTCTCTTCACTGACCTCCCTCAGCAGAGGCAGCTCTCCTCAGGGATACCCACCTGCCTGCAACCATGCAGGCCTCTCTCTTAGCAAACCTGTCCCTTTCGGGGCAGTTCTTCCTGCCCGCTTGTGTCTATGCAAGCATCATTTACTTCCCTGCCCCTTTCCCCTAATAAACCTGTTCTTTAAGTATAACTAAGTCTCTGTCTCATGGAGAAACTTGCTGCGTGCCGCTGAAGGGGAGCTCTGGTGAAACCTTTCCCAGAGTGAACCCAAGAATCCGGCTCTCATACCCATCAACCCCAAAAACGACATCCTCTGATGCCCAATGTGTAAAACGACATAAATTTCATCTTCCCTCATCTTTGTTAGACCTTGGAACTCTTTTCCTGACTGTAACCTCTATCACAATTACTTTTCCCTCCTTCTGTTACAGGGCAACCCCGATACACAATGGGGTGCCTGACTGTGGGTTCTCACCCATGTGCTTAAAAAGGACTTATAATAAGATCAATTGCAGGCACTCACAAAAAAGTTAATAAAAGGTTTATTTACAAAAGGGAGGGAAATAAAAAAAAAATGAATAACTCAGGGACAAAAGAGAGAAGAGAGAGAGAGAGAGAGATAGATCTGCAAATATGTCCTACCTACAAATACGAAGAGCTGGAAACCCCCAATGGCACGCCCGGCGAGAAGCCAAGAGACCCCCAAGGTCCACAAGTCTGGTTATAGACCAAACCTGGCTGCTTAACTCCACCCCTCAGTTCCCAGTAATCCTCTCTTCAATGCTGATGGCATTAGGGGATTAGTAGACCCTAGTGTCTTGGATCTCTTTGATCTGAGGTGGGGTCCATAAACCTATCTATGGAGTTTGTTGCAGACATCCTTTCCCCCTCCCAACACTTCATCCAACACAGAAAATGTATTTTTTATTTTGTTTTAATGTTTTTCTCTTGGCGACTCTGTGTTCCTTTCATTGTTATTCATATTTGTTTATTAAAGGTTCTAAATTCTAAAACAGAAGAGATTCTGTAATAAATTTTGATTTATTACAAGGACCTTGCTAGGACCTTGAACCTAGCAGATGCTTAATAAATGAACACACACGTAATTCCCCCAGTACATCTTTCCACTTAACACCACACACAACCCAACACTCTCGAGATTTGTACATTCATTCACTCATTGAGTAAATAAATAAATGGTTATTACATACAAAGTCACATGTTACAGACTGAGAACGCAAATTTGAAACAGATACGAACTCAACCTTCAGAAAGCACGTCTGCAAGGAGAACTAAGGAATGTTCAGTCAAAGAGAAATAGAGAATGTACTATAACCATTTCCGGCTCAACAGATTAGAGAAGACTTTAAGAGAAGAGGGTTTTGCACAAGGCCTTAAGGATCAGTAAGATTTGGAAACTTGGCAAGGATGGAAACAGAAGGGCATTCCAGATGGAGCAAAGAACTTAAGTAGGAAGGGCATTCCAGATGGAGCAAAGAATTTAAGAAAAGTAGGAAAGCCTGGGGCAAGTACTTGGAACAGAGCAAAGTTCATTTGTTCAGGCTTGGACTAGAACAAGAGTCAGGGTAGAGCGGAGGTGGAAAGTTTGTGAATAGTGGATGCAATCCAAACAAGACCTAGGATATTAAGCCCCTAAGGGAGTTCCTCCAATTACCTGTGCCATCTCTGTACGAACCAAGGAAGGGTTCATGGGATCTTTGCTTCCATGGCCTTGGCTGTTGAGCATTTTCTAGCACTGCTCAATTCTTAGTTGACTAGCCAACTAGTCAACTAGCCACAGTTATAGATACTTTTTCCTTCTAGCACATTCTCACTTT
Source organism: Scalopus aquaticus (assembly GCA_004024925.1). Taxonomy (NCBI): domain Eukaryota; kingdom Metazoa; phylum Chordata; class Mammalia; order Eulipotyphla; family Talpidae; genus Scalopus; species Scalopus aquaticus. The sequence goes on from PVIJ01004840.1 coordinate 42,959, forward strand.
TTGAAAATATCAACCATATCATAATCATATTTATAAATGCCTTTTGCATTCTTTTGCATTCATAGCCTGGTGGAGCAAGGAATCCATTCATTAACACACTATTGGGAGCCCTCATAATTCCTCTTCCTCCCACCTACCACTAAAGCCTTCCCCATCTCCCACGCCCAATACAAGAGAGAAGTGAAGCCCAGGCATTTGGGGTAGTACACAGCAAATTCAAGGTATCCAGAGACCTGATCTCCTGTGTTGCAATTAGGCAATATTCTTGATATGGGAAGAATGTCTCCTAGGAAAAATGTATCCAGATAGGGAAGCATCGTTGTTGACAATAAATTCATCATGACTGAGAGCCTGTTGTGCATTGCACATTGCTGGCTGCCAGTCACCAAAAAAAAAATATTCTTTATGTACTTGAATGAATTTCCTTGCCTCTGTTCTCAGTTTCCTCATCTGTAATATGATGGAGCAGGGGAGAGGTTGCTCTCACCTGCCTTAAAGAATATATGAGGATCTACAAGATATTATATGTAAAGGACAGCATAGCTCCTGATGTGAAAAAAGTGCTTGTTAACTAGTAACTAAGTATTATGAAAAATTTAAGGGTATATATGTCCGTATATATTTTGTTTTATGTGTGTATTTATACATGTGTATATCTACACATGTACACATAGATGAATCGTGATTTTCCTCAGTATCCTGATAAGAGAGGAGAGCAATTTCCCAAAGAAACTAATCGCGTAGGACCATTGAGCTGTGAGGACACACAACAAATTGACGTCTTGGATCAGAAACCAAGGAGCCCTTTTCCTAGTACCAGGTTCTTTCCAGCACAGCTTGATGCCCAAGCACACACCAGGACCACCTGTGCATAATTATAAATGAGAGGAAATCAGCTGAAAGGGTCAGCTAACCAGAGAAGGCCAGGGAAGGAAAGTGTCAGCTCCCTCTCAGGGTGCTACTTGCTAAAAAGATGTCTAGTTCTCCCACGTTTAAACATTGAGGCTACTTTGTAAGCCATAGTCATATTTCTGTCCTCTTGCCTGGACTTTCTGTAAACTCTTGGTAAGTTTTCTTCGAAGATGAGAGTCCCAAATTTGGATTCACTCTTCCCAATAAAGCTGGGCTGTGGGCAGAGCCTCTAAGCCCAGGGCATGTATCATTTTTCCTTTGAGCCCAGTGCACCCAGCATTCCATGAGCTCTCACTGTGTGTTCTCAGGGCCCCCTGAGAGCGAGCCTAATTTTTTTTTTTAATTTTTATGCATACAAGCCGGGGTGCAGGCCAGAGGTGTGGGGTGGTGAGAGGATTCAACAGAGACAGTGGGGAGCAGAACAGGCAGATAGACTGAAATACACTGCTGAGGGGAGCAGCGGGCACAGCAGGCGAGGTCTGCCATGCCATGTGGGAATCTCCCCAGTTGGGCGTGAAACTCGTATCTACGGCTTCACAGCGCAGTGGTGTAACCCACTGCACCACAAGGGAGGCCCGAGTGAGCCTAGTTTTAAGTGTCAAGGTCTGGAGGTCCAGGCCTACTACAATGAGTGCAGGCAGAGCTGGGGCATTGAGGACGGAAGAGCAGGCAACAAAGAGGAAGTGGGCCAAACCAGGCATGAGCCAAAGGAGCAGCCAGGAAAGCCAGGGAGCCCACACCAAGGGTGTGTCTGAAAAGCAGGAAGTAGGGTTGTGTGCCCCCAAGGCCAGCAACACTACTGAGGCATGTACAACAAAAGGCATGACTTGGCTGTCTGAGAGGACTGAGGCAAATAAGCCAGAAGAAAAGAAAAAATGAGGGCCAGAATCTCGGGCTGGATGATGGAATGGCAGTTATGCTGCTGCTGTAATAGGAACCAGGCCAGGCCGGTGTGCATGGTTTTCTTTGTGGCAATCAGCTGATGCAAACAGGTAGCCATCGTGGCGTGCTCTTGTCTGATGGGGCAATGTACTTTAAGATATCAATAAAGAGCTTAAAACTCCGTACCCAGGAACTGATAAGATCCAAGATGAAAAAAAGTCAGGTCACAGACTTAAGGAAGTTTTGTCCAAACTTTTAAACTTGGATATTTTTTCTTAGCTAGGCTTTTAATAAAGAGTAGGAGATGAGGGAAAGTGAGCGATCACAGCCTTGAGACCCTATATCTAACTTTGTTCCCAGAAGCTGCATTGTGAACCCCTGTTCTCAAGCAAAATGAGGAAAGCAAAGACAAAGACAACCTATTCCTGTATTTTCTCATACTAAAACCCACCAAAGACTCTGGGAGAATGGAGGCCCCAGATCCCCAGCAAAGAACCCAGCCTCTGCCTTCAGGGTGAGAAAAAGTCAGAGGCTCAAATTAAAGTGTTAGCTTGCTGGCAAAAGAAGTGTGAAAACCTGCAGTGCCTTTTCTAGCAATCCCAATGAGCTCATGTATTTTCATTTTGAGGTGTTAAATATTGTCAGAGAGAGGGCATTCTATGGATATATAGGTCAAACACTAGGATTTCTTTTAAACCTTTAGAATTCTAGTCACATTCTGATGAGATCCTAAAGCTGATGCAACAGACTTTTTCTGGACCCTTAACAGAGTAATCATTAAGATCATTTGAAATAAAAAAAAAATCCATCTGATATTGGATATTTATTTTATCTCTTTCTGTACCCCTAAAATGATCCTAAAATTTTCTAGTCTCACTAAATGAAGTTAAAAAAAAGGTGAATTTATTAATGTATTTAACCCAATATATTAAACTAAAATTGTCATATAATCCATATTAAAATGATCCCACTCTTCTGTGTGGTTATGTTTAGGCAGGATCCCTGACTGGAAAAGGATTGTCTTCCTTTCCTGGTCTCTCCCGGGAGAATTATTTCAGGTTTTAAGACAATGGCAAAGTCATCGCTTCTAAGCTTTCTTACCCAGACAGGTTTCCAAAGGCTCGTTGGAAGCCCTGAACCTGACATTGAAGGAAGCCAGACTCAGAAATAGAGTAGAGTGGCGGTTGCCAGGGGGATGGAGGGATGGAGGAAACAGGGTGATGTCATGAAAGGATACAAATTCCCAGCTGTGAGACAAATAAGATCTGGGGACATAGTGCACAGCTTGGTGGTTGTAATTAACAATTATATACATGAAAGTTGTTAAGGGAGTAGATCTTAAATGTTATCACCACATACACACTCCGCTTGAAATTGTATGAGGAGATGGAAGTATTAACTAACTTTATCATCTAAGCACTTTGCAATAAATACATGAATTGAATCATCACATTGTACATCTGAAATGTACATATGTTATATGGTTTGAGGGGGAAACTCTGGTTTCTAGTAAATGATGTTAGCCATAGGGGCAATTTACCTGCCAAGTGGCTAAATGTGTGTGCTAATACAATGGTGGTGGAGGCAAGGATGCAGGTTCAATATTGTGTGCATCCTATGGCCTCCCTGGTGGTGCAGCGGGCTAAGTCTCAGCCTATGAAGCTATCCAAAGCTATCCAGAGCCATTGCAGTATGAGTTCAATCCCGGACCAGGGAGCTTCCCACATGGTGCAGCAGACCTCTCCTGCCTCATCTGCTGCTCCCCTCAGCAGTGTATTTCAGTCAATCCGACTGCTCCTTGCTCTGTCTCTGGTGAATTCTCTCACCACTACACACCTCTGGCCTACACCCCAGTTCTCGTATGCATAAATAAATAAATCTTTAAAAAAATACATTGTGTGCATTCTAAAGAAAATGAACCAGTTGTCCAAGAAGCTTTTAGCGGGCCTCCCTGGTGGCACAATGGGTTAAGTGCAGCACTATGAAGCTGTCCAGAGCCACTGCAGCACGAGTTCGATACCCGGCCAGGGAAATTCCCACATGGTGTAGCAGACCTCTCCTGCCTCTCCCCCTGCTCCCCTCAGCAGTGTACTTCGGTCGATCTGCCTGTTCTGCTCCCCACTCTGTCTCTGGTGAGTCCTCTTGCCACCCCACACCTCTGGCCTACACCCCAGCCTGTATGCATGAATAAATAAATCTTTGGGGAAAAAAGAGAAACTTTTAGCAAGTTACTAAACATCCCAGAAAGATCAATAAAATCTACCTCCTCCGTTTGTCCACTTGCACCAACTGTCACTAAGAAGCCCTAAGAAGCTCCAGCTCCCAAGGCACGTGAAAAGTCTCCCTGTTACCAGTTAGTTATCCTAGGTGCTTGGTGTGAGATGTTAGAGTGAAGGAAATTAGCAAACAGGCTCATACACAATTATATTCAGAAACCAGTAACTTCCATGTAGACCAACAAACAAAAGATAATATGAAAGAAAAGAACTATTTTATAACAATTAGAAAAACACACACAAAAATTCCTGGTAACAAACTTAAGAATTGATTATCAAAGATAAATAAAACACTAAAAGGCTGAAACTAAACTAAATGGATTATTTGACTAACCGGAAAGGCTTTTTTTAGCCTCTTGAGTGGCCAGACAGCATAATTCTCCTGAATATATCTAAGAATTTAATGTACTTTTAATGAAATACCCAGGTGTTTTTTTTTAACTAGTCAAACTGATTCTAGAGTTGACATGGAAAAATAAGCATGCAAGAATACCCTAGAAATGTTTTTAAAGAACTATAATGAAGAGACCTCTAGCCTTGTCAGATACTAAATGTATTCTAAAGTTCCATTAACATAAATTTTGCAGTACTCATGCAGTAGATAGATCATAGAAAAGAAGAGGAAATTTAAAAATTAACATAAATATATATGACAAATTGATGTATAATCAAGCTGGGCTCTCCAATGAGTCGAGAAAGACAGACTGTAAGTTAAAATAACATTTAACTTATTAACCTATGAGGAATGAGTAAGGTGGAAACTGATTCTAAGGGCAATTATGGAAGTGGGATTTATGTAGCTCAGAGGGAAAAACACACTAAAATAAGTTTGTTTTTTAAGTTAGAGAAAAATCTAATTAATGTTCCACAGGGCGTTAAAAAAATATAGGATATCTTTCTAATAGACAGAAATCATTTGCATCTCTACTGGACCATCCATATCTACAAGTTAATGTGTAACTTCACAGAGTCTGACCCCTTAATTGGGAATAACAACTGCTAGTTTATTCTTCTAGAATGACTGGCTACATAATTTGCTGAACCCTGGGCAAATGAAAATTCAGGGTCCCTGGTTCAAAATTACTAAGAATTTCAAAACAGCAACAACAGAGCATTAAGCCACATTGGGGGGCCTATTAAGACTGGGTACTAGGAGATATAACAGATTGCAGCCCAAGAGCTGACCTCCCTGCAGAACTAAATAAATTTTAGGAGCGCTTCTAAACATTGCACCATAATGACAGTGAGAGGACACACAGTCACCTTCTTGCTTTATTTCCAACTTTTGAATAATTTTTCTTTATAGAGTTGAAAGAACACTTCCTATCTGAATGGTTTGGGGTGAGTTACTTAATTTCTGTAAAGGGCCGTGGCGTGAAGCCTGATAGTAAAGAGACTTAAAAATAATTCTTGCCCTGGGTTGGGGTATGGAAGAAGTGAGGAGAGAACCAAATGAGTGAAGGGGGGTCAAAACTTCCAGTAATAAATTTAAAAAGACGTGAGGATGTAATGTACAGCTTGGAAGCTATAATTAACAATAGGTATAGTGTATCTGAAGGTTGCTAAGAGGGGGGTCCTCGCCACACACAGGCAAAAATTGTAACTATGTGATGATGGATTTTTTTTTTTAAGATTTATTTATTAAGAGGTGTGGGGGCTGAGAGAATTCACTAAAGACAGAGTGGGGCACAGAACAGGCAGATCTACTGAAATACACTGCTGAGGGGGGCAACAGGCAAGACAGGAGAGGTCTGCTGAACCATGTGGGTCAGCTCCCCAGCCTGGAAGAACTCCTGCTGCAGTGACTGGTGATAGCTCGATAACACTGAGACTTAACCCCTTGTGCCACCAGGGAGGCCCTGTGATGATGGTTTTTAACAAAACTTATTGTGGTGACAATTTTGCAAGTGCGTGCTCTCTCTCTCACTCTCTCTCTCTCTTTCTCTCTTTATATGTGTGTGTCATTATATATATATGTAAAACCACTAAGTCATATACCTGAAACAAATACAATGCTACATCAATTATATCTCAATTGAAAAATAAACTTCTCTAGGCACTCTAAGTGAAGAAAGGTGAATTTATTCATGTATTTATTTAACGCAATGTATTAAAATTGTCATTTCGTACATAATCAGTATTAAAAATTATTAATGAAAACTCCTTGGGAATGGACTGGAGTGATTACCTGATGAGTGCTTGATAGTTTCACATGCTGTGGGATCCCATACACAATCACACAAATATTTCGCATCAGAATCTAGTGGCAGCACCCCAGCATGGCGGAGCTTCCAGATTATCTTTTGACAGTCACTTTTCTTAACTTAGAGAAACTGCCCTGAAATAATGACCTTGAATTGCATCATAGGGAAAGGAAGAGATGTGATGTGACTGTTAGGAGGTAGAAGGTTGTTCCCGACAAAAGTGACAGCTTGGACAGATGCTCAGAGTAGGGACAGGGTGAACCCATCCCAGGAGACCACAAAGCCGCCATCCTCACCAGCTAACAGGAAATGAGCCGACAAGTTCGGGCAACTCCGCTAAATCATAACTCACCTGGCCATGAAATATCAGGGTTGTTCCTGCTAAATTTTCCCCCAAATGCCACTAAAGGCAGAAGAAAGAAAATAACTTTCCAAACAGACCACTACAGTTGGGAGCCTTCTTTAAAATTTTATATTCAGAAATTTATGATGATTGTACATTCTATTCCATCAAATACCCTGAATTATTTTAATATTAAAAAAAGCATTCCCCCGAGCCTTCCTGGTGGTGCAGCGGGTTAAGTCACAGCACTATGAAGCTATCTGCAGCCACTGCAGCATGAGTTCGATCCCCGGCCAGGCAGTTTCCCAAATGGCATAGCAGACCTCTCCTGTCTTGCTCGCTGCTCCCCTCAGCAGTGTATTTCAGTCAGTCTGCCTGTTCTGCTCCCCACTCTCTCTGGTGATTCTCACCACCCCACACCTCTGGCCTACACCCCAGCCTGTATGCATAAATAAATAAGTCCTTAAAAAAAATGCTTTAAAAAAAATAAAGCATTCCCCCGCGGAAAAAATCTTTAATAAAACTGAATTCCATCAATGCATTCTCTGTGTGTTCTGTGGTTCCCATAATCGAAGGGGCCTAAGTATCCCAATCTGAAAAGCAATATAATTTTAGTGCCTTACTATAACATTGCTCATGACACCTCAGTGATAAAGGCTACTGCACAGAAGATTCCACACTTTACTCAAGTCCTTTTGACGCTCACGGCACCAGAAATCCTTGAATGGAGTCCAAAAGAGGACCTACCCTTTGCAGAAATCCCACGCCCCAGCCCCATTGCCTTCCAGCCTCCCGGCAGCCCTTTCTCTTTACATGGTTCCCACCTCCCATGAACCTTTGGCCTGATCCCTTTTTGACTCTCAGAATACTACCTGCTTTAGGGGAGATGAATGACTCTATGAGTTTTTCCCAAATTCTTTCATCTTCATTCTCTTGTCCCCTTTAGTTTTTCTGCTCCCTACTTGGGTTCAAAGGCGGAACAATAGAAGGAGCAGGGCAGGTGTGTTATAGACCAGAACAGAAAGAGGGCCCTGAGAAGGAAGAGTAATCTCTGATACCCGTGACTTGGAGACCACCGAGGTTCAATTGCTCCTACCTCCCAGGCACATATTTCTGCTCTCCAGAGCTTTACTCCACTCCCAGAACAGGATTATTGTTTGTTTATGATTAGGGGTAGGCTGCTGGATGCAGAACATGTTCTGGTAAACTCAGATAACAGCCCATCTCTTTTTAACTGATCCAGGGAAGAGATTCTTGTGGATTTCTCTCATTAGGTTCTGTATATGTTGCTCAGACTTTGGTGACAATTTGAAGGCGCAAAATTGATTACTATCTCTTTATGATTAAAAGAGGAATTAGGGGTAAACCTAGTGATTTTTTTCCTATCCCTTCTTCCCATCCTCAGCGCTTGTATTATCACTAAGAAAGGGGCTGCTGGATTGCAAAACAGGAGATCAGAAGGACATGCAAAATAATCTTTCCCATCTGCATCAAAATGATAGGGGCTGGGGAAGGGAGTGCTGGGGACAGATGAATTAAGTGAAACAGATTAACTTGCTGTGGCTGATTTTGGGGGGGGCGGTGATGGGAACATGGGGGTTCGATATACTGTTTACTTTTTAGGTTGGAAATTTTCCATGAGCATGAGATTTTTAAGAAATTCCTATCATCATGAAGCTTACCTTCCTTTTATTTATTTTTTTAAAAGATTTATTTATTTATACATAGAAGCTGGGGTACAGGCCAGAGGCGGGGGACAGCGAGAGGGTTCACCAGAGACAGAGTGGGGAACAGAACAGGCAGATCGGAAACACACTGCTGAGGGGAGCAGCGGGCGAGGCAGGAGAGGTCTGCTGCACCATGTGGGATTCTCCGGGGCTGGGTGTCGGAACCGCATCATCGCGCACTGTGGACAGCTCCACAGTGCAGCGCTCTACCGCTGCGCCACCAGGAAGGCCCTTACATTCTTTTTAAAAGGGAGGTGGCGGGCCTCCCTGGTGGTGCAGCGGTTGAGCGCTGCGCTGTGGAGCTGTCGGCAGCAGCGGCGCGAGTTCAACGCCCTCAGCAGTGTACCTCTGATCTGCCTGTTCTGCTCCCCACTCTGTCTCTGGTGAACCCTCTCGCCGCCCCACGCCTCTGGCCTGTACCCCAGCTTGTATGTAAAAAATAAAAAAAAAAAGAGAGGTGGTGTGAGAGAACTGGCAAGAGTAGGATACACAGTGTTTCTGCACAGTCTTCTTTTTCTCTCTTTATTGTTCCACGACTTTCACTATCACTTCTCTGGTGAGGGCTTCCTGGCAGGGCCCTCTCCTTCACCTCTCTGCTGACCTCTTGCCAATCTGAAAGCTAATTTCTCTATGTAGTTCTCTTTTCTGAGGAGGAGGGGAGGGGAGGGGAGGGAGGAAGGGAAGGGAGAGAGGCAAGGAAGGGCAGGGAGAGAAGGAAAGCAGAACCACTAGATTCTCTTCTACAGGACCAGCCCTACGCTGCAGTCGAGACCAAGTCTTTTCTTGAGAGACAAAACTCATTATTCCTCCCTAGACTAATGTGTGAGAATCAGAATCCTAAATGAAACTTCAAAAACACCTACACAACCCCAGATGTAATGAATCAGCCTTGGGGTAGGGGAGGTAGGAATACGTCATTTTAAAAGCTCCCTGTGGCACTGCCAGGTGTGGGAACCAGTACACCAGGCCAGCACTTCGCATCAAGTTGCCAGCGCTGCCAGTCTGACTTAGAAGATTTGGCTCTAAAGTTTGGTTCAATGTTCTGTTCCACTGATGGTGCCCTGTGGTGTCTGAAGATCTCTAGCTTCCCTTAACCACCCCATTTGCTCATTACTTTTCACTGCTGTTTCAAAGTGTTGACCCAGTGGGCAGTTCTGCCTCTTGCATGCAGCCCCTGCCTGGCTCATCATAAATGATGAGCCAAATTCAAGTTCAAACACCAGTGAACTTTCTACCAGAAGGAGGTCGGAGGGCCCTCCAACGCATCATGTGAACTCATTAGGCTCCCTCCTGCCCAGCTACCTTTCCTGGCTTCTATAATTCTTTCTAATCCTAGCACCAACATTTTTCTCGTCATCCTGGCTTGGAATCTGCATTGTGACTGACTTCTCTCTATCCCTCCCCGTTCCTCACTTGGTAATGAGATGACCAAGTCTCACTCTCTATTCAAAAATTCTACCCCTCCTCTCTCCCTTCTAGGCACATGGCTTCTGTCCCAGCTTAGCCCTCTTTACCTCTCACCTGGAACATCAAATATCTTACAGGTGAAATTTCCAAATCCAGTTGATTCCAACCACCCCCTCAGCCATTTACAATCCCGCCCCCTTCCTGTCAGTGTTTACAAGTAAATATAACCAACCTTCATAAAGACTGTGATGCTCCCCGGATCAAAAACCTTTTAAAGATTCCTTTACATACTGGATAAAATCTAGACATTTTTGCAGTGATTTGGCCCAATTCCACCCTATGGTCTTAGAGCCACCCACATGCTTCTTATGTTCCAGCTAAATGTTACAGACCCTTCAAAACTGCTTCCTTTCCTATCCTGAGCCTCTGCTCTTGCTATTTCCTCTGTCTGGATTCCACCCCCTTCTCACTCATGTACTGAAATCTGATCCATCTTTCAAGGCCCTAACTCAAAAATCAGCATCTCCCTGAAGACTTCCATAATCCAGTCCGAGGTGACCTTGTGCCCCTGACCCCCAGACAAGTATACTTTTCATGTGACAGTTTTCATACACTGTTCTTACTGAGGCTATTTGATTATTAGCCATCATATTCTCACTCCATCATAGGTTTCTTTAGGGTCTGTTTCTTTACTCTGCTTTATATCCTCCACTGTGTCTAAAGAAACTTCTTTGCACAAAGAAACTGCTTGAACACTGTAGGTGTTGACAGACTGAATAAATAAAGAAATTAATAATAGATTCTGTTGGGGTGAGGAAGGCTGATATTCAGTTGGTAGGCTCATTATTAAATATGGGAATATTTCCTTTCTGATTGGTAAGTTTAAGCAGCTACTGCCCTGGTCCCCCAGTGGCCCCCTGCTGCCCTGCATCCTCTGAGAGCCTCTGAGCAGGATCCAGCAAATAAAGAGATGATACTTGATACTATAGCGGTTTTACAAATTAGTTGACTCCTCCTCAGTAATTTCAAATCTCACCCATGGGGAGGAGCAACATCACAATCAAACAGGTTTAACAAAATTGACTTTTAGGCAGGATACTGTATTTGCCTTGGTACAAAGAGAAGGAAAAATAGAGACATGGTTCTGTAGAAGAGAACCATTCTAGTAGATAGAGGCCGTGTCAATATGTGTATTAAGACTAGCGATATATGGGTGGTTATTATGATTAGTTTTAATAAAACAAAAAACAATCAGCATTTGACATTTCTAATCTAACTTCATTTTCACAAGAATGCTTGGAAACCACTGTTATCATGTCATTTTACAAATGGATTGATCATACCAGAGGACCACATAGATAGTGCAGACCTACCTTGGTTTATTGCACTTTGCTTTACTGTGCTTTGCAGAAGTTTTTGTTTTTTTTTGTTTTTTTTTTACAAGGCCCTCCACCAGCAAAAACTCAGGTGATGGTTAGAATTTTTTTGGCATTAAAGTATTTTTAAATTAAGGTATATACATAGGTTTCTTAAGACATAATGACATTGCATTAATAGGCTACAACATAGTGTAAATAAAATTTTCATGTGCAATATTTGCTTTTTTGTGATGGTCTAAAACCAAATCCACAGTATCTCCAAGGTGTGCCTGGAATGTGGTGCCTATAGCGAAAACACAAGCCCCTTGAGTCCATAGAGCTCTCCACTATTTCATCCTATTTCCGTATGGGGCAGCAACATATGGTGCCTGTTAAAGAGGCAAGATGAGAGAAGGAGATTAGAGCAAGGTATAGGGAGAGGGAGGAAAGGGAGAAGAAAGGTGAGAAAAGAGAAAGAAGAGAGGCGAGAAGAGAAGAAACAGAAGATGAAGAAGGAGGAAAACGAGAAGGGGGAAAAAAGAAGAGGAGGAAGAGGAAAAAGAGAGAAATATAAACAATAAACAGAAACATTTGAGACTGTCATAGATCTTTTGGAAACCCTACATCACATCATGTTAAGTATATTAAAATATATTCAATCTCCAACATTTTTTTAACCATTACAATATTTTTATAATTTTTTCTTTGAAATTTGACCTAACAATGATTTCTTGGCAATCACTGCACGTAATCAGGAATTCTGCCGATGATGAAAAACTAGTCCATGAGTCATTTTCAAGGAGGTAAAAATCTTGTTATGATAAATGTAACAATTAAAGAAAATGACATAATAACATTTATAGATTTAATGAGGCACTTAATTCATTTCATTTTCACAGTTTTCTTTTTACATTGTGAATCCAATTAAATTTTTTAGATCTGCAACAATTTTAGGTTGAGAGTCCTCGTTGCAAGTGTTGAAGGTTTTGCGGAGCAGGGATATCAAAGTTCCATGGAAGTGCTGTCAGTCACCCCTTCCCCAAGCTGCCTTCTGCATAAAGGGTACAGACTTCTGCATCCACTGCGTACTAATTCCCTCCCCCACAGAGGTCTTCTGGAAACTCCTTCCCCACTCTGGATTTGACAGAGCCACTTGGAGATGAACAGCAGATGGAGAACTGATGCAGCCAGAGGACTTAAGGCTGGGAAGCTCCCTGCCTTGCCCATTCTGGACCTAGAGGGAGAGCACAGAGTGGTTGCCAGTGAGCACTCTTTTTTTTTTTAAAATTTATTTATTTGTGCATACAAGAGTTGAGGTATAGGCCAGAGATGAGGGGGCAGGGGATTCACCAGAGACAGAGTGGGGAGCAGAACAGGCGGATTGACTGAAATAGACTGCTGATGGGAGCAGCGGGTGAGACAGGAGAGGTCTGCTGTGCCATGTGGATCGAATTTGGGCTGCCGGTGGCTGCAGTGGCTGCTGATAGCTTCATAGTGCTGAGACTTAACCCCTTGCACCACCAGGGGGGCCTGCTGAATAGTCTCTACTCTGGTCAACCTGAGTACTTTCCCAGCCCCAGCTACAGTCAGAGATGACACTAAACAGTCCTCCTTTGCTTTGGGGGTTGCTATGACAGCCAGGAATTTGCAAACCAAACCGGACCTGCAGAAGAATTCTGTCCTTGGCCCAAAAAATTAGTGGTTCCAAATGACTCTGCTTACGTTTCCTGCTGTCCCCTTTGATACCTGCCAGATGGAAGACGCTCTAAACTAGGAATTTGGAAATGTCCCTGTAGAAGGACTGTTTTGAAGCTGGCTGAAGTTGTGTTAGAAGGAATTTAGGTGTGATCGAAGGAACTTCTTGGCATGAAAAGTTGGAAAATATTACAATAGGTTCCAACCTCTTGACACATCTTTCATATTTGTTTAGTGCCTTTGATTTGCTAAGCACATTCACATAAGTTATTTCATTAGAGTTCATATCTACGTGGGAAGTAGTCAAAGTAGACATTATTATATGTCACCAAAGACAAGGAAGGTAAGGCTCAGTAAGAATACGATTGAACAGCTAATAAGCAGCAGAATCGAGAGCTGAGTCTGGGCTTTCCAGTTTGTGGTTTAACTCTTTTAATTCTACCATGATGAGCTCCAAAAAAATAAAATAAGACACAGTTGATGTGGATGGTTTAGGAGCAGATTTTTTGAAAGACAGTGACATCATAGCTGATTTATTTACTTATTTGTTTGCTTGTTTATTTTCACTTTGGGTAAAATACATATACCATAAAGCCATCAGTGATTTTAAATGTATTCACATTGTGGTGCAACCATTTCACTGACATGAACTCCACAACTCTTTTCATCTTTTTTGGGGAGGGTGGGGGGAGGCAGTAGATCTAGGTGTTTTTGTTTTTTGCTTTAACTTTTGTTTCTTTTTATTGAGGCGACATTGGTTTACAAACTGAATACATTTGGGTATATAGCTTTACACCTTGATAAATGTATATACCACACAACCACCAATCCCTCTACCTGTCCCTCCCACTCCCCAAACCCTTCCTCTCTGTAACCCCATTTTGTTGTCAGAATCTAAGGACTTGGTTTCATTTTTTCACTTGCTTGGTTTCTTTAATCTTCCACATATGATTGAAACCATATGGTATTTGTCTTCCTCTTTCTGACTTTTGTGACTTAGCAGAGCCCCCATAAAGTCTATTCATGCTGTCTCAAATAGCAAAATTTCAACTTTATGTCTGAGTAGTATTTCAGCATGACTGGAGAGCACATCTTCCTCACCCACTTGTCCATAGAGGGGCACTTAGATTGTCTCCAAATCTTGGCTATTGTGAATAGTGCTGCAGTGAACATAAGTGTGCATATATCTTTTCACATGAACTCTTTTCATCTTGCACACCTAAAACTCTACACCCACTCAATACCATTTTCCTCTGTCTCCAGCCTTGGAAATCACCATTCTACTTTCTGTCTCTCTGAATTTGACTACTCTACATATTTCATATGAGTGGAATCATACAGTACTTGTTCTTTTGTCACTGATTGATGCCTCTTAGCATTAGGTCCTCAAGGTTCATGCATGTTGTAGTATATGTCAGAATTTCTTTCCATTTAAGTCTAATACTATTCCATTGTATGTATAAGCCATATTTTGTTTATTCATTTGTCAATGGAAAGTTTGGATGTTTTCTAACTTTGGCTGTTGTAAATTCTGCTGCTATGGACATGGTCATAAAAATATCTTTTTGAGTCCCTGACTTCAATTCTTTTGAGCATATCCTCAGAAGTGGGTTTGTGGGTCACAGTAGTTCTGATTATTTTTTTGAGGAATCATCATACTATTTTCCATAGCAGCTGTACTATTTTGCATTCCTACCAACAGAGAACAAGGGTCTTAATCTCCCTATATTCTTGCCAACACATTATTTTATGTTTTTTTAAAGCTATTAACTCTTCCAATTCTAGTGCATATGCAGATGAATAATTTTCAAACACATAGTTGTCTGGGTCAGTTTCTTCAGAGGGCTGAAAATGGTCCTAGTGAAACAAAGTTCGCTTGACAGTCCAGCCCTAAGCCCAACCAGAAATCTCACAAAAGCATTCTACTGATCATCAGGGACAGCCCAAGTAATTTGAGCAAATCTATCACTGGGTTTTAAGGTTAATGAATCCGAGCTACTTGGCTTCCTCATAGAAATTTCCTGTACCTTAAACCTGGGTGCAAATTCAGTAGAAGGTGCATGTTAGGTAAAGGTATCTGCTGCCATAGCTGGAGGGTGTGTGCACCTTCTTACGTGGAGGAAGGTGAAGGTGGGTGCTTCTGAGTAGGGTGACAAGGCCACAGGGATTGCATGCCCTTTTCTGAAAAACCTCTAGGGTCTGGAGACCTCATTTGCATTTTGTAAGCTTTCTTCTTTATTCTTTATCCACCCTGCCCACTTCAGAGGGATGAGTTAGATTGTATCTTTAAAGGATTTTGAAGAAAGTGCTTTATGAGTACAAGATGTAATTATCTCCTGTTCTGTCCAGACTTATAATTACATCACCTGGCAAGAACTGTTGGATACCCTAACATGTGATTTAGAATAGTGAGGAAGCTTGGGGCTGGTGAGACAGGGATTGGGAACCATGTCTGAATGTCCTAACCTTGGGTGCCTAAGTCACCTCCTCCATGAAGTAGTCCTGATCACTACATAGGAAGAAGTTGTTTCCTCTTTTTAAATTTGTTTAAAGGTATATTTGTTAATGCATGCAAGATCTGTGGTGTCGGCCAGAGGTGTGGGGCACAGACAGGATTCAGTATATCTACTGAAATACACTGCTGAGGGGAACAGAGGGTGAGACAGGAGAGGTATGCTGCACCATGTGGGTTATTAGCTCCCTGGCCAGGGATGGAACTCAAGCTGCAGTGGCTGGAAATAGCTTCATAGTGCTGAGACTTAACCCCCCATGCCAACAGGCAGACCCCTCTTTTTAAATTTGATAGCACTTCACTTACGCCTTTTTCAGCTCGGTGGTTATGTTTTATCTTAGATTTGTGGTTGTTTATGAGCAATCCTGTATCTCCCACCCCTTTCAACTGGATACCCTTTAGAGGCAAAATCCACTTCTGGTTTGCACATAAAACAAAAGCAAATGTTTACCAAACGTTCCCTAAGGGAAAAGAAACCTAGTAAAAGGAAACCAGAAGTTTCTCTTATGGCTGAATTATTGACTAGAAAAGAGTTTCAATTTTTCAGCCTCTCTGGTCAACGTGTGTTGACAATGGACCTGGGTGAGCCAATGAACAGCGTCTTCCCACACCTCCTGGTGCTCATCCTCAGGGGGGTCAGAAGGGAGATGCCACCCTGAGTCCTGTGCCCAGGTTCTGCTTCTCCTGTGTGCCCTGCAGTGTTTTTCATGAGCACACACCAAATACTTCTGAATCAACTAATTCTTTACTTCAACTGAGAAATGGGGACCAGAAAGGAATGACCACCACTAAGTAGGGCATGCCAATTTACCTACAGTTTACTCTCCCAGTATCACTATCTCCCATTCATAAACAACCCGAGTTTCCAAAGCCCCAGCATCCTTATTTTCTTCAGCTGAAAAACTGAGACTCAGAGATGTTCAAGAATTTGTTCCAGATAACTCAGTGAACGACAGTGCGGAAAGGGCTCTCTCTGATGTCACAGATCTTGCTCTGTTCACCACTCCCCACTGCCTCTGGGACACAAGCTCCAGGCCAAATCTGTCCCGTGCTTCACCCCACCCCCTGGGAACAGGATAGTCAGGGAAGATAGAAGACAAAAGGCTGCAAAACACTGGCCTGAGTTTGTGTCACGCGTTTGCATGGGTGTGCTGGTAGGGAAGGTAGAAACGCTTCTCCCCCTTCTCATTTCTGCATCTGTACCACCACAGACATCCGTCTCGTCCCCCAGCAGCTGCAAGCAGCTGCTGACAGCTCCCAGCTTCTCAACCCATTAAAGATATGAGTTCCCCGCAGGACACTAGGGAATATTCAGCCTTTGCGTATATTGTCCTTGGTTTTATCCTATAGCTTCAACTGAGCTACATTCTGTACTGGGGGGAACATGCCAGTTCTTCTCTGACCCTAACATACCTGTTTCTGTCAGGAAACACAAAGGAGTTTGCTGTTCTCATTCTTGACCTTTCAGGAAGGGACAGAGCAGCTCTGGCTGTTAATCTTCCACACTGCTGAAAAGAGAATGGTCTGGTCACTAGGCAACTGGTTCCAAGCTTGGCTCTGCCTCTGATTTGAGTGACCCTGAGATAGCATGGGCCCTGGCTGCATCTCAGCCTGCAAAGTGAGGAAGTTAGAGCGAAAGGAACTGCACAGACGCATCCAACCCCATGGTGGGGATAGCAGCTGCACAGAGGTGGAACTAATGCAGGCTTACAGGCTGGAACGCATCTTTTAGGACTGGATGAATGGGGGGAAATACATGGAGCTCAGAATAGCTGGGGATAGCAAGTTGCTATTCCCCAGCAGGGGCGATATGAACTATTTCTGTTTTCTCGTTTGTGCTTGCCAGTATGTATTCTTTGCACTGTGTTTACATGTCAGAGAGAGACATGCTGCTGAATTCTCAGAAAAATCACACAGGTCTCTCTGACTGCAGAATAAAGCCAGCCATGGATCTGTGGGGAGAGCTCCCTCAGGAGTCAGGAGTCAGAGAGGCTCACGTGAGACAGCTGCAAGAAGCCTGCACTAGAATCCGACCAGGGGTCTTGCAACTTACCACCAGCTAGCTGTGTGGCTCTAGAAACTCGCTGTTCCTCTCTGAGCTTGTGTCTGCTTCATCCCATAAAACAAGGAAGCTAGCTCAGATGCCTCTAATGACATCCGTTTCAATCCAGCGACTGTAATTTAGCTTCAGCTTATTCCGCTCTCCTATGGCTTCCTGTGGCATTTTATCCTGTGAGTAATTCTGAGTATCCTTAAGCTAAGAAAAGTCTTCTGATGTGGATCTCAACTCAGAAGTGGGGAATGTGTGAGGAAGGGAGGGAGCAACAGGGATACTTCTCCTTTGGCTGTGTGTGTCTAAGGAAGTAGCTAGGTTTCAGCTCATCCTTAGGAAAAGGAGATGCTAAGAGATGAAAGTCCCCCTTCTTATTGGGTTACACTGTATTCCAGAGTCCTGAGCTGTCTTGTTGCATAAATTAAGTAGGAACAGAGACCGGGAGCTAACTTGCTGAGTACCAGTATGGGGGTGCTAGGGGCTTTCTTTATATCATCTTGCATGTCATCTCAACAAATATGTGAGAAATCATCTAAATGAAATGATGTAAACTGAGGAAGGTAAAGAAACTTGCCCAGACTCCAGAGTCAAGGTCCATCAACTTTTTATTAAACCAAATTTCACTGATACACCATTTGTTTACAAAGTTATATAATGAGGGGTACCATTTCATACCTCAATATGTAAAAATTCTTCATTCACTCTCCATCAAAGCTCCAGTACTAGTCCCCTATCACTATATCTCGCTTCCCACTCTCCCATCTGATAAGCACCATCGTTTTCAGAGTCTAAGAATTATTTTTGTTTGTTTTGCCAGTTCAGTTTCTTTGGTTATTTGTATTCCATAAATGAGTGAAACCATCCAGTGATTGTCTTTTACCTTCTGACTTAGCATAATCACTTCAAGATTTGTCCACTTTGTTCCAGAAGGCACTATTTCATCCTTTTAAATAGCTATATACCACAATTTCTTTACCTAATCATCTGTTGATGGGGATTTAGATTGATTCCATGATTTGGTTATTGTGGATAAAGCTGCTTTGAACATAGGGGTGTATCACTCTTTTCATATTAATGTGCTCATATTCTTCATATATTGATAAATATCTAAAAGTAGATCGTATGGTATTTCCATTTTTAGATTTTAAAGGAATTTTCCATGGAGGCTGTACCAATTTTCACTCCCACCAACCATAGAAGAGCTTTTCTTTTTCTCCATGTCCTTTCCAACATTTGTTTTTTCCAGTCTTTTTGATATGGGCCATTCTCCCAGGGGTGAGGGGACATTTCATTGTGGTTTTCATATGCATTTCCTTCATAATAAGTGAGGCATTTTTTTTTTCATGCATCTGTGGGCCATTTGTATGTCTCCTTTGGAGAAATGTCTACTTAGCAGGTCCCATCATCCTTTTTTTTTAAAAAAGACTTATTTATTATGCATACAAGAACTGGGGTGTAGGCCAGAGGTGTGGGGTGGTGACAGGATTCACCAGAGACAGAGCGGGAGCAGAACAGGCGGATTGACTGAAGTAAACTGCTGAAGGGAGTAGGAGGCGAGGCAGGAGAGGTCTGCCGCACCGTGTGGGAATCTCCCTGGCCAGGTTCGAACTTGTGCTGCAGTGGCTGTGGACAGGCCCATAGACTGAGACTCAACCCGTTGAGCCACCAGGGAGGCCCCCCATCATCCTTGATCCCACATCTCCTCACCAGCGCCAGGAGGTCTCTGCAACCAGGTCCTCCGCCAAAAAAAAAAAAAATGTCTACCTCCCCATCCATCAGGAGGAGCTCAAACACCCATGCAGACACTGCCAATCAGCATGTTGTCCATGGAAAATGTTTCCTGACCACTATGAGAGAAAGCAGAATACACCATCCCCTGTGTGGTCGAAATGGGATTAGAAGAGAGCCCATTCTGAATGGGCTTTAGACCTTGACAGCACCATGAGGAATTTTTCTGATAGCTGCAGGTACTCTGCAAAACTGATTAAATTCTCTCTCGGGGGACATCCTTATAAATCTTATAAGAAGTGTCAAGATAAACATGCTACTCCTTCTATCATTCCAAACTTAGCTCTCTTAAGACTCAACAGGAATGAATCTACATCTGATAATACAGAAACTTAGCAAGAGACTCCAATTCTTCTGGGCTTCCCTCCTTTAAGTGTCCCTGGTGTCAAGAATCGAATCTCAGCAGACAGTGCTGACTGGCTCCCTGAAGGCAGTTGCCCATTTCAGATTTGTGCCTGTGACATGTCCTATTGCGGGTCTCTCCCTTAGGGACATCCTAGCCAGATTACTAGAAATCCCCTTAGTCATCTAAATGAAAGCCACTGGTTTGATTATGGAAAATTTGTGAATCTTCAGCTAGACGAATAAACGTCAACTGTTGCTGAAGAATCTTTTTCAAGCAAACGACCGAAAGCTCTAGACATCTCTGCATCTTTGTACCCACAAGGGCCATTTTTTTTAAGTTCACCAATTTAATTTTTTTGTTTTTTTACTAAAATTTTAAATTTTCTTACATTGTTGTTTAATTTTGTACAGTATTTGAGTTTTCAGGTGTAGTCCCCATAAATCTCCCATCATCACATCACCTGTGACCTGTCACCACGGTCCCTGGTGCTTTTCCCTGTAAGGTCCATCTTTAAGGAGAAACTCTATGACATCACTGTTTCAGTACCTTTTTTTTTTTTTTAAGATTTATTATTTATTTTTGCATGCAGGCTGGGGTACAGGCCAGAGGTGTGGGGCCGCAAGAGGGTTCACCAGAGACAGAGCGGGGAGCAGAACAGGCAGACAGATGGAAATACACTGCTGAGGGGAGCAGCGGGCGAGGCAGGAGAGTCTGCCACGCCATGTGGGAATCTCCCTGGCCAGGCGTCCAACTCACATCGCTGCTGCCGACAGCACCACATTGCAGTGCTGAACTGCTGCACCACCAGGGAGGTCCTGTTTCAATACCTTGATGTGTCTATCAGTGAAAGTAGTTCGGTCTAGAACTTCACAAAAACTTGTGCAAGTAACAGGCATTCAAAATCAGTCTTTCCTACCCTTCAACTATGTGGGGACACAGCAAGAACCACCCCCGCCCACCCCAGTCTACAACCCAGAATTGGGCTTTCACAAGAACCCAAATCTGTTGGCACTCTGGTCTTGGGGTTTCAGCCTCCCTCCAGATCTTAGATTTTCAGCCTCCTTCCAGAAATAAATTTCTGTTGTTCATTTATTATTTTTTTAAATCAACCTGCCTTCCTCCAAGGTCTGGACTGCCTCACTGAGAGTGTTACTTTAGCAGGAATTGAGGTAAGAGGCAAGGAGGAGCTGGGAAACCCCAGATGTAGCAGGCCTCAGGGAATAAGGTGACATGTAGGGCAGAGACTCGACTGTAAATCCTTCGGCTCAGCAGCTACATCAACCTTCTCTGCTTTTCGTCTCAGCTCTTGATTCTCCCACTGCCTCCTTAAACTCTGCCTGTGCATTCTGGTTCCTGGCAGCCAGATGGAGGCAGAGTTTGTTTCTTCATCAATAAATGTCCTACAAGAAATACCAGTCCCACAAAATTATTTCCTCTTCAGTTAACCACATAGATCAAAGTGGGAGACGGGCGGGCGTCTCTGGTGTGGGATAGAGCAAGGCCCCGCTATTCTCACCTCTCCCCCCAACCCCTAGGTACTTTACAAAGAGAACAATTGCTTTCTCTACCTTGGGAAGAACTCTTTATTCCTTAGCCTCCATGAGCATTCAGGGTACAGGGTTCCTTAGAGACCATCTCCAGTCAAGACCCTGTAAGTCAGCTGGGACCTCTTACTGTCCAGCCTTAAAACGAAACACACTGAAGAGGCAAGTCAAAAAGTGTCCTTGCGAAATAAGTCAGAAGAAGAAAGACAAATACCAGATGGCTTCACTTATATGTGGAATATAGAGAAACAAAACAAAGGGCCAGATAAAACCAAGCCAATAACAAATCCTAAAAACAAACGTGGCATCAAGGCTATAAGAGAGGAACCGGAGAAACAGTGGGGAGGGAGCGCAGCCAAGTGTGGTGGAGGGCTAGGGTGCCGTGGTGGTGGTCGGTGTGGTGCAGGGACATGAGGCTGAGGAGGCGTGGTCCTTTGCCTCGGAATCATATACAATGTTGTAAACCAGTGTTATCTCAAAAAAGAAAGGGAGGGAGGGAGAAAGTGAAAAGAAAAGAAAAGAGAAAGAAGAGAAAAAAGAAAGAAGTGTCCTTGTGGAACAGTTGAACATACAAAGATAACCATGTTTTAATAGAAAGAGGAAATAAGGCAGAAGTTGATTCTTTTTTTTTTCAAGATTTATTTATTTATGCATACAAGAACTGAGGTGTAGGCCAGAGGTGTGGGGTGGTGAGAGGATTCACCAGAGACAGAGTGGGGAGCAGAACAGGTGAATCTACTGAAGTACACTGCTGAGGGGAGCAGCAGGGAGACAGGAGAGGTCTGCTGCGCCATGTGGGAAGCTCCCTGGCCAGGGATTGAACTCGTGCTGCAGTGGCTGCGGATAGCTTCATAATACTGAGACTTAACCCGTTGTGCCACCAGGGAGGCCCAGAAGTTGATACATTTTATTGCAAGGAACAGAATTCAGTGAACCCAACATGAGTTTTAGTTGAAATAAGTATTTAATGAGTCTCCTGTGTTAAACACTGATAGGTGCTTCATCCTCATCTCATTCCTTCCTCATAACAATGGTGGGAAAGGAAAGGAAGATTGAGTAAGTCAAGTGACAGAGTCACTAAGAACCCAAACTATCTGCCTCCTAGCCCAGAGCTCCATCACCTGCAGCAGCATTTTTGTGTCCATCCTCAGAAGTGTGGCTCTGCATCTGAGTTACAGGTGGGCACAGGTGGTATACTGGCACTCAAAGGAATTAAAAGACATGGTGCAGAGTTCCCAGATATTCTACACAACAAGGCAATAGCACATATCTCCCTCCTCCTTAGTGTGCTCCCCTCCCAGGGAGTATGTAGGACTTTCCCCCAGGACGTCTTCCTTGATATGTCCTCCAGGTGGCACAGGCTCCTGCTATCCTCCCTGGCACTCTGCACTTTCCCTTTTGGAGGGCTTTCCACTCCGCCTTCTGATTGTTTGCTTGTTGTCCATCTTTAAGTCAGTGTAAGTTTCTGGAAGGCTAGGACAGCTTTTGCTTTGTTTGCCACTGATTTCCTAGTTTTGGTACATTGTAGCTAAGGAACAAACATTCACTGAATTAATAACTGACAGAAAAAAATAGAAAGATAGGTGGAGGGATGAATGAATGGATAAATGGATGATCAGATATCATATCCTCAAAGTTACTATGTCTCAAATTAAAATATGTCTCCCTTCCTGACAAGTTAACATGACTTTCCTTTGTTAACAGTACCATCAAAAGAGAGTGAGTTATAAGGGCTCTCAATATTCTGATTTGAAATCTTGCCTCCATCTTTTACTATGAAATAATATATAATTTACTTAATCTCTATGAACCTTAGCTTCCTCGTTGCAATGTGATATTGTGAGGTTTATTGAAGATCCTTATAATCCCTGGAATATATGAGGAGGTAAATGGCTGCTATGAATCTTCCCATGTGTAAGCCATGTTAGACCATTTATACTTACCTTTCATGCTTATTTTGTCTTCTCTCCCTCTCCATCCACAATAACCATTGGAAATACAACCTGTCTAATCTTTTTTCCCAAACACTTCCCATATTTCACCACCCCCACTTCATCTTCTCATTTAATTCAATACATTCTAACCAATTTCTGCTTCGGGTTTCTCTTCTGATGCTTCACACACACCCTTGGTGGCTCTAGAATTTCTATAGAGAAGAGGTTTAGGAACACTTTTTGGCTCCCCATAGCGAGAGAGGATAAGGGAATTGTCTCGTAGTTTCAAATGCATGTTGCTTTAAACTAGTTGTCCTTATTAAAGCATGGGGACATAAAAGCTCTCCACTCTTGGCTAATCCCTGGGGTCACCTCTGGGTAGAAGCTGTCAACTTGTTTTTCCTAAAATATGACTCTCATCGAGGTCCTTTTTGTTAAAATGTCTTCAATGAATCTGGAAAAGTTGCTAAGCAAGTTCCAGACTCCTTGCCTCCCACCCAGGACTTCACAATTTCACCTCCAGCTCACTCTTTCAGAGCGGTCAGCTCCAACACTAATTTTTCATTTCATGTATTTCATTTCACTAAAAGCTCCCCAATACACACCAGCCAGTCTTAACTCCATGTTTTTGTCCAGGAGCACCCCTGGCCCCCAAAGGTCTTCCCAGGTCTGCTCATCTGAAGAGATTCTGTTTATTCCCCAAGTCCTGGCTCAAGAACTGTTCTTCCAAGGAGCCTTTGCAACCACCCCAGCCTGCAGTACCCCCTCCTTTCTTGGAATTTCCAGTGTTTCTTACTGTCAGCATAATTTATTCTGGCACTTAACTATGTAGCTTTCTTGCACTGTTGTTGAAACATTTCACATGTTGATGTTTTCTCTCAGACTGGAGGGAGAGGGCCATTTAGGGTAAGGACTGCCACATACCTCCATGGGTCCCCATGGCACCCAGCCCAGTCAATCAGTGTGGGACACAGCGGAGGTGGGCAGTGGGTTGCTGGGCTGCAGAGCTATCCCCAGAGGTACTCTACTTTCCTCACCCACACATATGGACAGTAAAAAAGAGGCTTCAGATTTAAAAGCACTATATCCAGGCTATCCCCAAAGAATATATGCCAAATATCTCCTGGTTATAAAAACTTTGGTCTAGGAAAAACGAGTTAAGTTTATGACCTAATCTGGGCCTCCCTGGTGGTGCAGCGGTTGAGCAGCACGTGATGCGAGTTCGATGCCCAGCCGAGGAGAATCCCACATGGCGCGGCAGACCTCTCCTGCCTCACCCGCTGCTCCCCTCAGCAGTGTATTTCTGATCTGCCTGTTCCGCTCCCCACTCTGTCTCTGGTAAATCCTCTCGCCGCCCCATGCCTCTGGCCTGTACCCCAGCTTGTATGTATAGATAAATAAATCTTTAAAAAAAAAAAAAGTTTATGACCTAATCTCAGTTTGAGTGACTAATGACTTAAGCTGAAGGCATCTTGTTACTTTCAACTTGAGCAATGTGGGTTTAAACATACATCTGCCTACAGCCAAACATCTCTTCGTGGGCACACCAGCCCTCTCAAGCAATAGATGGTGTTACCAGGCTCACGAGAATGGCCAACAGAGTGGTAGATCAAGGATGGGGATTGAAAATATTTTCAAAAATATTTCCTTTAGAAAAAAAATACTGAAGAATAGGAATCTGAACAAAGAGTATCCAAGAATTGTCTGTACTATTTTTGCAGCTGTTCTGTAAGTCTGGAATTATATCAAAATATTAAATTAAAAATTTAAAGCAGAAATAACAAAAATAACAAGTTAAAAAAAGACAAAAAAATAAAATTTCACTGCAACCTCCTATCTTTCTGAGCCTTTCAGAGGAATTAACAATTTTTCCATTTCACATTCATTTAAGAATTATAGTGGTGAACAATGAGATACCACCTCACACCATTGAGAATGGCACATATTAAAAACACTGGTAACAAATGCTGGTGAGAATGTAGAGAAAAAGGAACTCTGTTACACTACTGGTGGGAATGCAAACTGATTCAACCACTATGGAAAGCTGTGTGGAGGTTCCTCAAACTACGAAAAATGGAGCTACAATATGAATCAGCAATTCCACTCCTAAGAATCTAACCAAGGGACACAAAAACATTAATTTGGAAGGAAATCTGCACTCTTATGTTTATTGCAGCACTGTTTACAATAACTAAGATATGGAAACAACCTAAATGCCGAAAAAGAGATGACTGGAACAGATGATGTGGTATATATACACAATGGAATACTATTTAGTTATCAAAAAGGATGAACTTATGCCATTTGAGCAACATAGATGGAGCTAGAGGGGATTATGCTCAGTGAAATAAGTCAGAAGGAAAAAGAAAAATATCAGATAGTTTCACTTATGGGAGGAATATAGAGAAACCAAATAAGGGATCAGAGAAAAAAATGAGACAAAACTAGCAGGCAACTATAAATTGGAGACATTCGGCAGGGAAGGGTGAGGGAGAGGGATTAAAATGGGCAGGAAGAGCACAAACAACTGTGGTGGGAATTTTACAGGGACTACACCTGAGAGGACAGAGCAAACTGTACGAAAATGAATAATGATCTAAAAAATATATATTTAGAAATGTAAAAAAGAATTATAGTGGTGAGTATTTCTATTTCCCTTATTAGGCAAGGAGTATAAAATGGAAAATGAAAGTACTCTGAGTCAGAGACCTTTTAAACATTGTATAATATAAAAATTATATTATTTTAGAATATTAAATTTAACTGTTAATACTAGAATCAAAAGGTTTAATGTTTTGTGATGTAGGGCAACATATTTAACCTCTCTCCGTTAGTTTCCTCATCTTGACGGTGGAGTAAAAAAATGCATTGTCATAAGAATTACATTAAAAAATAAGTATTAAATTATCAATGTTTCTTAGTCCTCCATTGGTGCCAAGAACATAACAGTTCCAAATATTTAAAAAACCCAACTTCTATTCACTTTGACTTGACTTTGACCCCTGGAGCTGCCACACAGAAACCAAAGTGACTGCGCGTTGGAGGGACCTGGGCTCCTCTGCCTTTCTGTGGCTTTATCTCATCCAACAACATAATGAAGATGTTTGAGAAGACAGAAGGAAAAATGGATTGGAATAAACTTTTAGAATACTAATGCCGTATGCTCCAGAGTGATTCTAGCAGTTCCTCTGGATTCCGCAATCTGTCAAGTTGTCAGTGTGAGAAAAAGTTATATGTCAAGTCAGCATTTGTATTTTACTTCTGTTTTCTTAAAAAAATATATATATCTCTGAGGAGAGAGGACTGGAAAGATGGGGTGAATGTCTGCCATGTCTGGAGAGGTCCATTTCTTACGGACACCCGACTTCCCAGAGCACTGTCCCCAGCTTCCAGTATAGGCATGGGTGTGATGTAAGGCGCATGGCTCCTCATGCCTCAGTGTAGCTGAAGGAGAAACCACTGTTCCGGGGATATCCAGAGATTACATCCAGAGTGCAGGTCAGGGTTTCTTAGGGCCCCAGAACACACAGCAACGTTGCTCCAGGAAGCCGCAACCTGAGAGCACAGTCATCACAGTTCTTTCCTTCTCTAGTCCTCACTGGCCACCACCAAGCTGAGGGGTCTCAAGGGCAGACCCCAAAATGCCCACCCCCAGTGAAGAGGTCTGAGGGGCCACACAGTTCCCCAGACTCAGCCCTCCAGCCCATCTCTTGCCCCCTCCTCCCTGCAGCCCCCTCCTTCAGCCAACCTCCCAGGCTGGGTCCTTGGCACCCAGGAGGGTGGACCCTCTGTTTTCCTTTCTTTCTGAGTGGCTGGTACATATTTTGGCCAAGGCCATGTGCAGTGCGGTTTGCTCCATTGCTCCCTAACAGACCAGTTGCGCCTAGCTCTGGATCCCCACTCCCCTGCGGAGATGGCTAGTCGAGCACTGCCTGGATCTGCTATGCATACTGCAAAAGGAGAAAGAATGAATGTGAAAGGCCAAGGCAAAGATGGCCGTGGGGTGTCAAGCCAGGCAGCACAGTCAGGAGAGCAACCCCCAGAAGACTGGTGATTGACTGTCCTGTCACTTCCACGCGCCAATGACTCTATGGTTAGCCTGCGGTGTCATAGGGATACAGCCAGCAGCTAGGACAGAGGAGCAGAGGAAAGAAGAAATTAGGGAGAGGAAGGAGGAGAGAGAAAGGAGAGGCAAGAAGAATGTAAATGCGGGGGGTGGGGGGAGGGTAGGAGAAGAGAGTCAGACTTGTGAGAGAAATGGGAATGGAAGCAGTGAGAGTGTGAGCTAGAAAAAGACGCACAAGAGAAGTGGAGAGAAGGACAAGGTGAGAACAGAGACTGAGAAGACTCCAGAAGGCCTCATCCCTCCCTCCTGGCTGAAGTGTCACCGATTCCCTCCTACCGGGGATCAATCCTACATCCAGTGCTTCTCCAGCTCCCGAATTCCCCTTCGCCCTCCCTGCGGGCCCCCGAGGTGGAGCCCCGCCCGAGCCCACTCCTGCTTCACCCCCGGCCGGTCGGCCCCGCAGCTCACCCCAAACGCAGAAGGGAGGGAGGGAGCTAGCGAGCGAGGGAGCGAGGGAGGGGCTGCCGGTAGGAGGCAACCATGTGGTTCCAGCTCACTCTATTTTTTTCCCCCTCTCTCTTTCTTCACTCCTTTTTCTTTCCAAACAGGGAAAAGTGTTCCACGAAGCGGTAGAGCCTTTTAGCCTCGCCTTTTCCTCCCGGACCCTGATCCCCGCTCCCGTCCGGGCGCGAGCTGGTGGGGCGAGCACTGGAAGCCCCTCTGCGCCGGAGAGCTCGGGGCGCCAGGACCCGGGAACGGGGCGCGGGGCCGTCTCCCGCGCCGGCACATGGCTGTGGCCACCCAGCGCGCACCCCGAGGCACAGCGCCCAGCTAGCCGAAGGTCCGTCGGCTGCGCCCGGCCGCCGCGGAGCCAGGCAGCGGCTGAGCGGGGAAGTGCCCGCGTCCGAGCATCGGGATGTCCCTCCTCCGCCTGCTCTGGCTAGGTGAGTGACCCCGGGGGGCGGAGATCGGATGGCCGCGGGCGAACACAGACCTGCGTCCTGGCCACGACGCTGCTTCTGAACGGTTGTCCCCCCAGCCCCCGGAGCGCGCCGGACTCCTGTGTCCCTGCCTCCCGGCTCGGAGGAGCACATCTGGCGGCAGAGGGCCGCCCAGTCGGCCATGGAAAATATCTCACATCTGGGCCCTGGAGCAGACTTAGGGGTGGGGGTGTTTCCTGGTCGAGTTTGGCCGTGAACCGTTGGATGTGGAGGGTACTTGGAGGGGGTGGTGTTTTGTTTCAGGAGTATCTAAGGGAAACTGGAGAATTGGGGGAGGGAAGGTTTATTCAGAAATTTTTGTGCCAGGTTTCTGAGGGTGGGGGAGCTTTTTTGTTTCAAACAGGCGCCTCAACGGCTCAGATTAGAAACAGATGTGTTGAAGGGTGAGAGGAAGGAATGAGGAAAGAGGGAGAGGAAAGGAGAGGGAAAGACACAGAGCACAAGATTCGGGAAGGTGCAGATGTGAAAGGACCCCAGGAAGGAAGAAGAGAAGGGGTAAGGGCTGGGGTGAGAGGGAAAACAGGTGAAGGGAATAGAAGCAGAGGAACAAGACGGAGGGGGATTGGAGTGTGAAGAATACAGGAAAAAATGGAGTGAAAGAGAAAAGACTCAGAGAGACAGCTTCTGTGGCAAAGAGCCCTTTTGCTGGTGTCCCTTTTGGGTGTCACCTCTGACCCCTCTGAGCCTCAGAGGCCCACGCACAGACTCACGTGGGCCAGGAGTGGGCAGGTTGGCAGGCTGGTACAGGTCAAGGATGTGTGCAGGCAAGAGCTGACAGGAGGGAGCCTGTGAGTATCAGAAGCCCCAAGGGCAGGGACCGCAGACCAGAGAGCTGAGGAAAAGGCATGGTATGCACTAGGGGAGTATGTCCAGTTGGAGACAGGACCAAAAGTTAGCTGAGAGTCCTGGAAACCAAAACGCCAGCTGGTGTGGTAGCGTGAGCACTGCCCAGGACACCAGGCCGTTGAGCAGGAGCCCCGGTTTTGCACTGACTAGCTGGATGACCTTGGGCAACTTAGTCACCACTCACTATGCTTTTGGTTTCTGGAGTTCCAAAACTAGGTGGTTCTAAGTCCCTTCTAGCTCTGTCATCCCAGAGTACTAGGAGTTTGATGGAGCCTGATGCCTAGAAAAAACCCAACTGAAATTTAGGAGGAGCTAAAAAATCACCCTGAAATGGATGTCGAGAGCACTCTCTTGTTCTCTCACCTCACTACAGTCTAGGCCATATACATGCCTGTCTAGGACAATCTTACACCACTATCACCCCGGTTAGAGGTGTACAGAGGTGACTAAAGCTATTGCTCAAGTAGGGCATGTGGGGAACCACTACTTTCTAATCTCTTTTACTTGTCAGAGTATTGCAATACTACTCCTGTGCACAGCTCGTCTATCCCCGTGACACCTTTGTCACCTTCATTGGCCTGTACCCCTAAGCTACCAATCACCAGATGTTTAGTAGACTCAAACTTCAGAGTTGTCTTATTAAAAACAGCTAAAATTCATTAAGTACTTATTATGCAGAGTGCTTTATATGCCCTATCTTGTTCACTCATTTATTCTCCTTGCCAACCCTATCAGCTACCTATTATTATCCCCATTTTATAGATGATGAAATCAAGGTGTAAAGAGGTCAGATTACAAGCTCATAATTAGCAGAGTTGAGATTTGAATGGAGGTTGTCTGCCTCAGAGATTGTTTGCTAACAACTAAGAATTTTTGAGTACCTGCTCTATATCAGCACTGTTTGGACACAGTTCCGAGTGGAAATTGATTTTGTACCACGTGGTCATTTGAAATCAGTGGATCTTGATGATGGTCAACTTCTGAGTTCATAAAAAAGAAGAACTGACCAAGACCTGGATGAAAAAGTGGCATTGATGCACCGTCTTCTGTCTTGAGTGCCCATGATGTATATTTATTCTTCTGGTGAGAAAATAATCTGTTGGGTTGATGCTCTGTTTATATATCCTAAAAGCTACCTCTCATGATTTCTTTCTTGGTTCTGTCTTTGTAAAATTGTTACAAAGGAAAGGCCACATAGAAGAGAAGAGGTGGATTACTGACTTAGAATTCTGTGCAACTGGGTGTTCAGCATTCACACCTACTATTAAGCTTTTGCCACATCTATCTTTGTCAGACATACTCAGACTCATGACATCCCAGTTCTCAGTTGATAAAACTGTTCAAGTAAAAAGTCACAAAGGAGAGATACTGAAGGGTCAGGACAGGGGACAAGGCAGGAGACCTGGGATGAGACTGGTGACCTAGAGACTGGCATCTGATGGGAGCAACACACAAGGACCCCCTCTATGACTGACATGCCTGCATGGGTAGGACACGCAGAGGGCAGGCTCTTCTGTGCTTATATTACCTTTATTTTCCAAGTGATTTTGAGCTGAGGTTTTGAGGCTGGATACTCTCTTAGCAAAGCCAGATAGAAAACCTTCAGTGCTGCTTGAATCCCAAAATCATCTACTGGTTCCTTAAAGCACAGTTCCAAAGCTGCTTCTAATAACTGCTAGCATGATTTCTGGCCTCTTTTCTGGCCTCTTTCTAGAGAATCCACAGTATGCAAGGAGGGTCTGGCAGAATAAGAGTTCGTAGTCTCAGCAAGAAAGAACAGTTGACTCCTTGCTTTCTGGACCTGCCAGTGAGTGAAGTCCAATGCTCTTCCTTTCTGAGGTGAATGACTGTGAAGCTCTGGGCCCCATGGAGGAGAGAGAAGGGAGGTTTCATGGACTCCTCCAGCCCCTTCTCAAATCATTGCCCTTCCCCTCTTTCCTTGATACTTAGGTCCTCGTGGACTTCTTTCCTGGGCTCGTGTAGCAGCTGCCACACTGGTCTGAAGTCTCTCCTTTGCCTTCTTATACAACTACAGCCAGAATAACCTTGTGAGGCAGCTGGTATAATGCAAAGAATTTGAATTTAGGAATCTGACAAGTGCTCTGGATTATTTTTCTGATTCCCTTGCCTATAACATGGGCTTGGGAATCTTAAAATCAAAATTTCTATAATTCCATGATCTTATTCCTTTCTTCCTTTAGTAGTCTCTTCCATGGATTATAATGTTAAGTAAAAACACTTCATTCTCACATTAGAGATTTGGCATACAGTCATTCACATCTCCTTGACTCCTCACCCCAGACAGCTCCAGGGAATCTGGATTACTTGCTGTGCCCTAAACATGCCCTGTGCTTCTTCCTGGTTCTGTGCTTTTGTTTACCATAGTCCTTCCACCAAAATGCCCTCTTACTCTCCACCCTTCAGATTCAAATCTTCCTCAGTCTCCAAGTCTCACCACAAATACCACTTCCTTCAGTGTCATCCACGATTTCACCAACATAATGTACTTTCTTTCTTGCCTTTGAATGCCAGTAGTTTTCCTCTTGTGCTACTTTGTATGATGGCGATCTGAATCCCAATTTAAGTACAAAATCCATGTAGACAAGGACCAGGGCTCGCTCACCTGTTTATCACCTTCACTGCCTTGCATAAACTAAAAGTTTTTGAACTATTTGTTAAAATAGTTGGATTTTTTGAAACATTTGGAGCATTTTTGGTCAAGAGGTGAAAGGTTTTGAGAATTGTTACTTTTTGACTATGGGACAACATACTTGTGAGGAGCCCACGTTTGACACAGCTCACTTTTGTGTTTCCTTGCCCATTAATGCAAATAGAACCAGTACCATTTTTTAAAAATTATATATATGACATGGACAGGGGCCAGGTAATGTATTTGTTACACAAACTTATTTTGTTATATAAAATATGTATCCGATTAACAATACATTTCTTCATCCAAACTTCTGCCAGGATAAGGAAAGAACTTTGTTTCCCAGAAAATAATTTTGAGGAAGCCTCGAGTGCATGGTCCATTGGTCCGTAGGATAATGACAGTTCTCATGTCCTCCCTCATCTTCCCATGTTAATGATAATGACCATAATAATGATATATTCCCAGTAGGCGTGTATCTTGTCTCATCTTATTCTTGTCCTATGCTCAGTTGGGCAATGATACATGAGTGTATTTCATGAGCATCCCTCATAATAATAATGAACTAGACATTTTTAAAAGGTAGAGTCAAAACTTGTCACAACTGGGAAAAGCTAAGAGACTTTCTAAATTAATGGTGCTTAAATTTTGAGTCACACGTTCTTCTGAGAAGCTGCTGAAAACTTTGAATCCACTAATTAGAAAATGACACACATGTATCAGATTTTGCCTTTAACTTCTCAAGTTTATAGTTTATATATTCCCTCTCTTGGCACCTGAGTTTAACCTTGATCTATACATAACCTTTCTTTTATGGTGAGGAAGGAACCAATGTTCAGGAGATCCGGCTAAAATTAAATAGCTAGCTTAGCAGAAGGGCCAAAACTAGAACCCTAATTACATGATCTATCCTATCACACATTCTTGAACCAGAAAATGTCTCTCCTTGTTTTCAGCTAATGGAGTTAAACTCCTAGATCATATGAGCTCAATGCTGAATAATTGGCATTGGTTTTCATGTTGAGAAATTGCCTGAAAAATAGGGCAGATGTCATAACATTTCAATTAAACCATCATAACTGGAAATCCTGAAAATTTCTACTCCGCCATGTATAATATCTGGTATCTGTGCCATGTATAATGTCTAGTATATTCAGGAAAAGGGGATTATAATCAAAATCCAAAATATGTGAGTGTGTGCCTTCCAAGCGCAGGATGGGAAAGTAATGACTTCTTCAAAAATTTACGGGATTACCCTGGAAAAGTCATACCATGATGAGCCTCAATTTCTTTCTCTGCAAAATGAGGTTATTAGACTAGAGTTATCTTTAAATCTCCATATACTGTTAACAGACTCTGAATTTTTTCTGAGAATTGTGTGACCTGTTTTGATGTGGTTGTGGTCAAGAGTATATGGGTATCACCCTAGTTGTCTGATTTTTTTTCAGGCAGTGTGCACTTATGGCAATTGGCAGCATGTGATTATAAATCTAGAAGGGCTAACTACCTAACATGAAGAGAGCAGTAGTACTTCCAAGCTGAAGCTGCCCTATGGCACTGTCAACCAGGGAACATCGTGCAGGTCAGGGTTGATGGCCAGAGACCTCTGCCCAAGAAGTTTAGTAACTAAAATACCCAAAGGACTTCCATCTTAAGGAGAGTTACCTACAAAACAACCCCAAACATGGACACCCAGGTCACACTTCCATGTAGACTACTATTATGTGAAGCATTGAGGATTTTCTTCCGTTTTTAAAATTAAGGCATAATTCACATGTAAGAAAGTATGCCATTGAATGAATTCCCTGCATAGATTTGAACTTGTGGTTGGGTTTTGAAATATGAATTTATATTACTAGCCCACTCATAGTAACTGA
This sequence comes from Scalopus aquaticus, assembly GCA_004024925.1. NCBI lineage: Eukaryota > Metazoa > Chordata > Mammalia > Eulipotyphla > Talpidae > Scalopus > Scalopus aquaticus. Next base: position 76,380 of record PVIJ01004840.1, read on the forward strand.
GAGAGGATTCTACCGGTAGAATTATTACGACAGTAAAATTCATTTCTAATGTTTGTATGAGGTTTAGCAGCTTCTGAAGTATATTCGCATCCCTTATCTCATCCTTTTTGAGAGTAAATGTCATTATTATGCCATTTTAGAGATAAATAAACTGAGACTTGGAGAAGTAAAGATCACCCTGTTAGGTAACTGCTGAGACAGGATACCATCCCATGACTTTGGATTCCAAAGACCATTGCTTCCATTTCCCAGAAGGCACTTAATTCTACACTCAAGGCTTCTGTGTTACCAAAAAGAGAGGGTCAGGCTGAAGCAGAGGGTTCATTTACAGGATGCCAAACAATAAATCCCACAGTGGATGATTCTATTTGAACATTTGTCACCTACCCATTCCCCCATTCCATTCAAATGGTTAAGAAATAGTCTGTTTGGTTTAATGACTATTTTTATAACCTAGAATTTCTATATATATGGTGCATGGATTACTGGTTCCTTCTGATTTGTCAAAAGACTCTTGAGTACTTAAGTTATTGCTGCACAGACCTTGTCCTGTTTTGGGATCAGACACATGAGCTCCCCTTACTAGCACACAGTCCTGAGGCTGTGGGTGGTGAAGGTGTGTGATTGGGTATGAGTTGCCGTGGATGTTGCTTTTTCTAGTGAAATTCATATCTGCAGCAGTTTTGACTTCTTTTATTTCCCCAACCCCGAAAGAATGCAGACTGTACCCTCTCCCCAATTCTGATTATCTGAGCTTCTTAGCTGTCTGGATTCTGCAAAAATTAAAGTTTATTTCCTTTGGCACCAATTAGACTCAAATGAGGGAAGGATGCTGAAATCAAACAGCCTTCATTTTATCAGTGACAGCCCATTGGAGCCTTGTGTGAGCCGCCTTAGCCAAAGTCTGGTGGCAATAAGACTGAAAGCTGCTTTAGTTTTAATAGGAGCTAGGGAGAGAGCTGTTTGCTTTGTGCCCACACGGAGGAGAGAAAGTGGGCAGCTGTCTTCAGATGGGCTCCCAGTCAGTGTGGAGTATCGATGGTCTTTCTGAAACAGGATAGCAAAGGGAATCTGGAGAGTTAGATCACTACAGACTGCAAAGAAAAGAAAGGAGGGGAGCAGGGGGCAGAAATGGAATCAGGGCCTCCCCGGTGGCGGCGCAGCGGTTAAGCACTGCGCTGTGGAACTGTAGGCAGCCGCAACGCGAGTTTGACGCCCCGCCAGGAAGAATCCCACATGGTGCGGCAGACCTCTCCTGCCTCACCTGCTGCTCCCCTCAGCAGTGTATTTCTGATCTGCCTGTTCTGCTCCCCGCTCTGTCTCTGGTGAACCCTCTCGCCGCCCCACGCCTCTGGCCTGTACCCCAGCTTGTATGTATAAATAAAATAAATCTTAAAAAAGAAAAAAAGAAAGAAATGGAATCAGTGGCGGATGACAATGCTAAGCTGAAACAACTGACCTCCTGGTGTCTACACAGTTTCCCCAAGCTCCTTCTATTTCATGGATGGCAGCAGCAGCTCCTCCATCTCCCCTTTGGGATCTTCTTTAGCACCCACATCTGTACTCTAACATTATCTGCTTCATTCACAGAATCTCACAAAACAATTACAGAAGGAAGGCTCTGAGGCTCAGTGACACAAAAGGCAGTTTCTACCATCTAAGAACTCAAGCCAGTGGGGAGATATATTCATAAACACGGAATCACTGATATATGAAAGTGCTCTAATTAAGGAAAGTACCAGTATTTTTAGGAGTCCCAAGAAGGAAACAACTTAATTATGTGGGGTTTTGCCGAGATAGGGTATTTCTCTTCGTGTGGGTTTTTAGGGATTGTCTGATATTCCTCAAGTTAGTGAGGTTGGTGCTAAATAAACAACTGGTGGGCTGACGGATTACTGGCATCACCATCAGAAAGGATAGATTAAGGGAGGTGTGTCTTGGCATTCAGCCAGGTGCTTCCTGGAGGGATTGAACTTCCCAGTGTCCTCCTGTCTTGAAAGCAATAGTCTCATTCTTCATCTCAACCTGCCAGCTACATCACCTACCTCTATTTCCTCGTTCCTTGGGGGACGTTAAAAGAAGAAAGGGCAGAAGAAATATGTCAGTGCATTCAGTCTCTTAATTAAGAATGGTGGTCTGTTCATCTCCGGTTGTAATGTTGTTTCACATGGAAAGCAAACAGCATCAAGATGAGAAGGAATTTTCGATTCCAGAAGAAATCTATTGTATTGAATAGACTCAGCCCCTGACACATTCTTATTTCTTTTCTTGATGGGTACAGCGGACGGGGAGGACGCAAGTCCTAGAGAAGGAAATTGCTTTGTGACTTCATTGTTTAAATTTAGGCTGGGGTTTGTGGGGATCGTTTGACTCGGAGCAATAAGCCTTCTAACGTAGGCTCTGTCACTTCTCATTACTTCCAGTGACAATTCCAATTATATCCAATCACTCTTCAAGGGACGAGCAGGGGAAGAGGGATAAGGGAGCGTCCCTGGGGACCTGCAGCATGTAGCATTCTCTGTAAGAGCCCTGCCCTGGGGGGTCCTCAGACCCTGCTTTGAAGCCCCACTTCAGAACTGTAAGACCTTAGGCAAGTGACCTCTTGACCTTCTTGAACTTTGCTCACCAGTCATTCCATCGACTAACAATCTCATAGGTTGGCTGTGAGAATTAAGTGAGGTAATGCCTATAAAGAAATTTAACACCCCGCTTCATACATAGTAAAGAGTTAATAAATGGCTGGTGTGGCCCTCTCTTTAGTGGGAGAGGGTCAGCCCATAGATACTTGGGGTCTATGTGAAGTCAGCTGACACCCGGCAGGCAGGGTCAGCCTTTAGGGCTTCGCCATTGCTGTCCCTTCACCCCTTCACCTCTTATCCCTCAGGGAACGTGGAAAGGGGCACAGAGACTCCCAGTTGCCCCAACTGTCTGCGGACACTCTGAGAAAGGAACTCTTTGCTGTCCAGCCCTGGGCAAGAGGTGCCCTTCCTCATGCTGCTCAGCATGCTGCCCCTAGGTGGTCTGGGCGATGTCAGAGCACACCGGGCATCTTTCTCCAGGCTCTGCCCTCTCTGCTACCTGCTCCCGAAAACCTGTGCCACCGCCAGCTGCCCCAGCCCAGACAAATTCCAGTTGGCTCATTTCTGCTCTCCGTGTCAAGTGATGTTCTGCCACGCACCTACTGTACTTTAGGCCTTATGCTCGGGACTTTCACCCCAGTGATTTCTTGAATCCTCACAGCCATTGAGGAGCAGGTATTACTACTCATGCTTAGCGGTCAGGAGCATGAGATTAGAGCAGTGAGGTGCTGTGTCCCAGGCTGTATGGCTTGAACATAGCAAAAGGGAAGGTCGGAGCTGAGTTTGCCCTCTGCTTCCTTCAGCACTAATCTGGGGGGTCAGGACTGAAAGGCAGAGGGATAACATAGAGTGACATTCAGACCGAAGCCACGCAGGGACCAAGGTCCGATGGGCTTTAGGGATTTGGCCTGAGGAAGAGGTGCAATCCCCACATCCTCCACTTTCCATGCAGTTGTTTGTCCCCGCCAAAGTTAAATTCCAATGAGTCTAACACCCAAATTCAAGTCATGTTGAATTATATTTCCTTTTTGAATTTGGGAGGAAAGGAAAACCTCAAAGTGAGGAAAAAAAATGTCAGTTTTTTTCCACTGACCCGAACAGCAAAGAGTGTGATTTCCCTCCCCATTAAAGAGTGCCCCAGATTTCTGCAGACCTAGAATTCCCACTCAGAATGGTTCCTTGGGTCGGGCAGGCAGCATGGGGTTTTCCAGCCAAGGTCTGGTCTCCATCGGCCTGCCTCTGGCCCTCCCCGCCCCCACCCTGCTGCAGCCAATGGCGAAGCGCAGCAGCCTGCAGCCTTCCCTTCTCTCCACCTGCAAAGGAGAGGCCGAAACCGGGCCACCTCTCCCCGGCCACCTTCTCTGCTCCACTGCCTCTCACTCTCTGTTCCTGGAGTCCTGCTGCTTCCCAAGCCCTGAGGAACCCAGGTGACAGTCCCGCACATGTCTGCCACCTTAACTGACCTTCCCTTTGCTGCCTCTCTCTCTCTCTCTCTCTGTCTCCCTCCCTCCCTCCCCAAAAACAGGCCTCCTGGAAATTAATGAGGCTGGGGGGTGGGAGGGGAAAGAGAGAAACACACACACTCAGAAGAGAGAAAAGGAGAGAGACAAAGAGAAAGGGAGATGCGGGGCACGGAAACAGAGAAAGAGATAGACAGACACAGAAACGGATACAGGGAGAGAGACAGAAACAGAAGGAGAGAAGTCATGTGTTGCCTCTTTATGTTTCTGTCTTACTCTCCCACTTGTTTAAATTTACCCCCCCATAACCTCTGCAAGGGACCCACAACCCACTCCCAAAAGCTTTTGCTCTCCACTGCGAGGACTCTGGCCCCTGGCTGGCTCTGACCTCACTTACCCTGGCTCTTTGACAGCTCCCAGCTGTTGGTCTGACGTTTCCCTGGCTGCCTCCTCACCGCTGGTCCCTGACCAGCTCCCTCCCATCCCTCAAGGCCAGGGCTCCTTGCAGTCTCACCTAAGACGTTTTCCGACACCCCCACTCAGAGAACGCTGAGCATACATCCACCCCCAGCAGCTTGCTCGTAGCTTTAGATGATGTTGTGGTCTGGGCTTCGTCTTTTCTGTGTGCCTGGGAGCAGGGGATGTGCGTGCTGACTGTAGCTCCAGGCCTGATGGCTGCACACGTTGGGTTCTTGGGAAATGGATGCAAGAGAGAACAAGTATACTATCAATGAATAAGTTGATGAATGTAAAATGTCAGCTTGTGAAAAAAGAAGTTACCTCTTTAGTGGGGTGCCTTTACGTCTTCCTACAGTATCTTTAATGGGGATTCTTTATCAGCAAAACTACCCCAAAGAGGAAATGGACAGAAGATGGTAGTATTGGGGCAGAGGGGCCAGCATGCCTCAAACTCCTCCCCACTGGAGGCTGACCACACTCAGCCCTCTGGTCACGACTGACACCCCGTCCTGTAATGAGATGGCAGGGCAGTGCAGTGAGACATCCATGGGAAGGAGAGAGGTGGCGTGATATCCTGAACACCTGCTTGCGACCTGGGCATGGGGAGCCATAGCAGTTCAGCTTTTAGGTCTCTTTTCCGGCACATAGTTTCTCCTTCCAGCAAATTCTGAACTTTAGCCTCATAGTGGACAAGGCCAACCACATGCTGACTGACTCCTGCCCTGGCCCTTCAGGTCCCTGGGGAGTAAATGGCAAGGGCGGGCATGAGCTCTTAGTCAATCCAGGGGCCCCTTCCCTGGCATGTGGAGTTTCAAGCCCTTTCCCCTTCTTTCCTCTTTCTCTTCTGTCTTGGCAGATTCACCCCAGCATCATTAGGTCTACAAGGTATCACTGCAGTGGGGTGAGCCCCCCAAAACATAAGCTAGTCGGTGATGACAGAAAGGGGTGGTGGGACTCAAAAAATACCATTTGCAGGCTGAGTGCTTATGCCTGTGTTACACTTATTTCCTGACAGCATTATAGGACAGATATTGTCAGCCTCCATTTTACAGAAAAGGATCATAGAAGTTAAAATTTTTTTCTTGTAATAGTTAGTTAGTTAGCAGAACCAAATGAGGAAGCCAGGTCTTCTGGGTCCCAAATCGTTTGCTGGTTCCACTCCTCCATGTGACCTAACACCCACCCCCTCCCCTCCCTGGGAGTGGCAGCAGCACCGGGCACACAGAGGCCTCTTCGCTGGCTCCCTCCTGTGCTATGTCCTCCCTGCTCCAACTCATTGAGCGGGCATTAATGTGCTTCCTTTGAAAGGTCACTGCTGGATAAGTCAGCTTTCCACTGTGGGGAGACTTGAGAATTGTTTAATATATACAGTGACCAGCCATTCTGCTTTGTCCAGGACTGAGGGGTTTCCCCTGGCGTGTAGAACAGAGAGTTTTCAGGGTTAAAACCAGGGCAGGCCTGAGAAAACCACTCCATTGGTCACTCTGCTCACGGAGTGTCTTGCCACCCAAAGTGTGACCCATGGACTAGGATCTTATTAGACATGCAGAATCTCAGGCCCCACCCACCCAAGACCCACTGAACCAGAATCTGTAAGATTTGTGCAAAATCCCAGCAGAACATTACAGCCATTTGAGACTCTATAGTTAAGACTCCAGGCACATATGACAGAAGTGGAGGAAATGAAGGACTTAGCCCTAATTTATCTGACCTGGGAAAAGCTTTGCAATACCTGTAAGTGATGTACATGGACAGGAAAGACTTAGGTTTATGGGCTGCAGAGGAAAGGAATTTAAGGACTTGTACTTGACCGAATTGCAATGCAAGGCTGGAAGGGGTCTTTAAAACAAAACAAAAAAAAAAGAAGATTTATTTTTATTTACTTATGCATACAAGAGTTGGGGTGTAGCCAGAAGTGTGGGTGAGGGGAGGGGAGAGGCTTCACCAGAGACAGAGTGGCGAACAGAACAGGCGGATCTACTGAAATCACTGCTGAGGGGAGCAGTGGGCCAGACAGGAGAGGTCTGCTGTGCCTTGTGGGAAGCTCCCTGGCCAGGGATTGATGCTAGAGCCTGGCGATAGCTTGATAGCCCTGAGACTTTAACCCTTGTGTCACCAGGGAGGCCCTGGAAGGTGTCTTGATGCTTTATGGGCGTGAAGTGACTAGTGGCTAAGTTTCCTGTCTACCCTTGAAATGATGATGTCCTCATAAAGGCTATGAACTTTCCAGATTTGCTTGCTTGCCCATACCCTTTTACTGGGGAGAACCTGGAGGTGTCAGCAGCAGACAGCAAATTAACCAAGCTGGATGGCAGGACAACAGCAGGCTATGCTCTTGGGGCCTGGGGCCTCAGACCTGTGAAATAAAAGCACAGAGGGCCAAGCATAAAATAGTCATACCTGGCAAATAGACTCTCGATAGTTATTTATTAAAGGAATAATGTGGCTATAAAAGCAATGTTCCAATCCTACTTTTTCTTGTTTGACGTCTGCCCTGCCTTCTCATCACAAGAGCATAGTCCAACTTTGCAAACAAATTATCCATGGTTACCCAGCCTGTCCTTCTCCATGGTGAGCTTCTTGCTTGGACATAAACAGAAATAATGGACTCTGTGCTCCTAGTGAGGAGGGGTCTGGCCCAGTAAACTTCAGTGATTTCTCTAGGCCTTGGCTTATTACAAAGTAAAAGTTATTCAAGTCCCTTAAATAATGGTAGCGGTGCGTGATCTTCTGTGAATCCTTTTGCTCTCCAAACCTGAGTGTCAGATATAAAAATAATAGCCACCAAGCAAGTAGTAAAAGACACTTGAATTTCTGGGGTTGCAGATCAGCCTCCAACTATAAGAGGCATAACCCATATGTGTCAATTTTCTCTCTATTCCAAGTCACATGCCCAGTAGGAACTCTGAAATAAGGGCAGCCCAAGGGAGGCAGGACGGGCAGGCCCCGAGATGAATGTGCTCAGCTGTTCGGTCAGAGCTCTTTCAGACAAAGCTGATTTCTGCTGTGATATTAATCCCACCCTGACACCAAGAAATCAAACCATCACTTTTCTCATAATAGGGAGAGATATCTCCGACCTCAGTTGGTTTTATGACAATTTCATCTGTGTGTGTTGTTTAGTTGCTTTTCCCTGGGATCTCAATGGACTTGGTTGTGGGTGGATTTTATAAGAAGATACAGATTTCAGTGATGGAGCAATTCCTGTGTGCTTGGCACTGTGGGTGGAGATGGCGCCATATGTGACCTAGGATCCAGCTGGTTGCAGTATGGTTGAGAGATGGGCTGGTAAAAGAAAAAGGAGACGGTGAACAGTGCCAGAGGGAATGTTAGTAAATGCTGAAATGTTTGGTAGGGCAGGAGGTGAAATGGGACTTTGGGGAAAGGTTAGTCATTTGAATAGAAGATCATGCTTTAGTTAACAGGGGGCAAGAATACGTGTAATGGGAGGTGAATACACAGTGTCTTGAGAACATGGCATCAGAAGGTGGGAGGGGGCAGGAGACTGGAGACAGCCGGGGGCACAAGAAGAGACAGTAGGAGGAAGGAGACCAGGGAGGTGGGGTAGACATGGTTGTGAAAGAGTTGTTGAGTCTCACTCTGAAAATAACACATATTCCTAGTTTACACACCAATTTGGGGACCTACCTCAGGCTGAATGACCTTTGGGCACTCTCTGGGCCTTTGTCTTGCCTAGAGGTTGGTGGGGAGGATTGCTGGTCCTCACTGCTCTGCATATCCCTTGGTGGGAAGCAGCAGACGCAAGGGATTGCTCCTGGTTCTTCCCACAAAGGGCAGTGTAGCCATGCTCTCACCTGGGCCCTCCGCTCCTCCCTACCCTCCCACCCCCTCACAGTCCTTGCTGATTCCCCTCTGGCTCTGCCCCCAGTGCCTCTGCTCCCACACACAGTAGACCCCACACAGGCAGATCCTGCCTAAGCCTCTGCCCTGAATGATGTTGCAGGGTCATTGCACGTCTTTTTCCCTTGCCCTGGAATGTACTTTCCCCTGATTTTTGCAGGGTTGGCTCCTTGCCTTCCAGGTTTCAGTGCAAATATTGCCTCAGTGAGACCTCTCCCGAGCCCCATCCCCCTCCCAGTCAAATCAAGGCTTCTGCCTGCTTAGTTCCACACACGCTGTTGTATTTTCTTCCTCACATTTATCATAAACTGAAAGAATCTTTTACTCTGCCAGTACACTCATCTATTGTCAGTTTCTCTCGGAGCCTGTGCTTTGTCTATAATGTTGACTTCTGTTCATCGCTAGTGAGTTAGATAGTTCCTCGAGAAGGAACTACCCTTACCCTCAGTGCTCAGAACAGTGCCTGACTTGGAGATACTCAGTAGGTCTAAGGATAAGCCCGGATGCTTTTTCTCTATGGCATACCTATCACCAGAGAAATTTTACTTAATGAATCCTTATTGTATGCAAAACTCTTTGTATATATTTGTTCATTTAGTCTGAGAACTCTACCAAGTAGGTCTTATTAGGGTGCCATGTATAAAGTGGGCAAAGAATTTATAGAGGTTAAGTCCTTGCCAGGTTTACATACCTAGTAAGCCAAGATGCCAGGATTTGAACTCTGACCTCCAGAGTTTAGAGCAGATCCTGTAAGTGAATATGCTATTCAAAGACACCTAATCAGTGTTTGTCCAATTTTAAGGTGTATATGCATTACCCGGGGAGTCTGTCAAAATGCAAGCTCCGATTTAGTGGGTCTGAGGTGAGCCCTGAGATTCTGTGTTTCCTACAAGTTCCCAGCCAATGCCGTGGTCCCTGGAAAATATCTCTCCAGCAGGCAGGGAAAGAAACTGAGGCACTGAAAAGTCAGATGCTTTCCTTAGATCATATAATTAGTTAGTGACCAGTGTCTTTCCAGCCCAAATCTCTTTCAGCAACTTGGCAGCCCCAGCTCACAGCTTTCACATATCCACCTGAAACAGTTTACAAAGAGGGCCCTAGATTTTGACCTATACCCCCTTACAGATCACAGCCAGGTACTTGGTCACCACTGGGCTTCTCATTACAGGGCATGATGGTTCTTGTTTTGAGAGACAGGATTTGCATCCTCCCTCCTAGCATAAAGACTTAGCTATTGAGGTTTGTGATCTCCAGCATGCCCACAATCGCTCTCTGCTTTATGGGAAGAAAGCTATTTCCCAGTTCCCTCTGGCTATGGCAGGGTTTGCCATTGTCTGGCTATTATGATGAATGAGCATCAGCTGTTTTGTGCAGCCTCTGCCCAGACCTTGCCCATCCCTTTCTTCCTGACAGAAGATTCAATGCAGACTTGTCAAAAACTTTCAAGTCTGTCCCTTCTAACTTCCACACAACAGAAATCTCTTTCTAGAAGATTATCCATCCTCCACTTGAGCAATCAACAGGAAGTTCAATACTTGTGAAGAAGCCTTCCTCTCTAACTGCTCTTACTGCTGGGAAGGACCTTCTACTCTGAGCTGAAGTAGCTCTTCCCAGAAACTGCCACCAACAAGACAACAAAGATTAGTAACTGCAATAATCACCATACAAGTAAAAGGCCCTCCAGTTTCATAAAGTGATGTTTTAAAACACTCATCTGTGAAGGCACTGTACTAGACATTTTCACATAATCCCCTCATTTAATACAACCCCACCCCAAAGTGCATGATATAAATCCCATTTTACAAATGCAGAAACTGAGGCACAGAGGGAAGGGTTTAAGTGACTTGCCCAAAGTTAGACAGCATCAGAGACAATCTCCTTTCTCCTTCATTCCCCCATGTCCTCCTTCTACCCAAAGACCCTGTAAATAGAACATCCTTTCATGCATGTCTCCTGTCCTGCTTTTCATTTTGGCAAACTAAACACTCCAGTTCCTTTTCATCTTTCTCCACAGTTACGATAATAGGGCTAACCATCATTAGCTAAGGTCACGTTACATGCCAGGCACCCAATATGTAGACTTAATCCATCTCTGTCAGAACGCTAAGATATCCTTGTTTTATAGATGAGCAAAATACTGAAACTCAGAGAAGTCATTTATCCAGTGTCACTCAATTAGTAAATGACAGAAAGCTGGGATTTCAGCCTGGGTCTCTTGGACTGTGAAAATGAAATAAATGCTGGAGTGAAGGGCTGGAATGAAGACAGTGGGAATCCAAGTGAGAAATGATGCAAACTTGGACGTTCTCCCATTTGAACTATCTTTATATGTTGGCAAGCTCAGTCTCTCCTACAGAATAACTTAACACTAACAGGACCCTTCAGAAGAGCCTATTCTGACAAGGGGTGGAGGTAGGGCCTGCTTTGTTGAGGGCATTTGATATCAACACATCAACGCTGAGTACTTAAAAAATAAAAAAGCTTTTTTGAGATATAATTGACATGAATAAACTGCACCTATTTGAAGAATACAACTTAAGTTTGAGCACATGTATATGAAACCATCACTACAGTTAGGATGTTTTAAATATATGCCATAAATACCAAAGGATTCCCTAGTAGATTCTGATCTTCCCAGAGGAGCCAGTAAACAGATTCAGGGAAGGAGGCTTCCTGGTAGTCCAAGGGGTTAAGTCTCAGCCAATAAAGCTATCCCCAGCCACTGCAGCACAAGTTCGATCCCCAGCCAGGGAGCTTCCCACATGGCGCAGCAGACCTCTCCTGCCTCGCCCACGGCTCCCCTCAGCAGTGTATTTCAGTAGATCTGCCTGCTCTGCTCCCCACTCTGTCTCTGGTGAATCCTCTCACCCCCGCTCCCTCACACCTCTGGCCTACACCCCAGTTTTTGTGTGCATAAATAAATAAATCTTTAAAAAAAAAAAAAAAGGGATCCAGGGAAAATGGAAACTCTTCTCTGACCCCTGCAATGCTGGAGGAAGATTTAGACCTCCAGCCTCAGCTGCGGTTCAGGTCAGGTAAGACCCTTAGCTTTATGCTTCTAGACTTCCATACTACTTTGTAGCTTTTTGATTTGTTTTGATTTTGAGGCCAGAGCCCGCATTTCCAGCCCTGTTTGGCTTCTCTGGATTCCCATGAGAATCCCATGAATTCTTCATTGGCTGCGCTATCGACTTATATTCAAGAATAAATTTACCATTAAGTTCTTTTCAGGGTTCTCAATTCAACAAGGTTGAGGTGGCCCACCAGAGCCTCCAAGAGGTTGCCCAGGACACAGAGTGAATATCAACTTCCCATCTTCCCAGTAGCCCCCTTTTCCTTCCACCTTGCTTCTCAAAACTCCCACCCTAATATACGCTGAATCAAAGGGAGCAAAAACACTCCCAAAAGCAGTGAGGGTGTCTAGGGAAGGACTCTAAATGCAAAGATGGATGCTTTTACTAGGAAAGCATAAATGACTTAAATGCCATTTTACCTTAAGATGTTCCTCATTCCCCTCAATTGAAGTACAGTCGTCTGTCACTTAGCGACAAGAGATACTTTCAGAGAAATGTGCTGTAAAGGGATTTCTTTGTGGTACGAACATCATAGGGTATAATAATCACACAGACCTAGATGGTACAGCCTTCTCACACCTACGCTGTATAGCATGGGCTATAGACCACTGCCCTATATGGATCCGTCATTGACCGAACGTCATTGTGTGGCATGTGATGTAATCTGTCTGCTTTCTGTTTGTGTCGCCCATCACCTTCTACCCTTTGAAATATAATCACATACATGTCTTCTTTCTGGTCTATGAGTTCTCTGAAGGTGTGCTCCTGGTTTGACTTATCTTTGCCTTCCCTGCAACATCTAATATGTAGTGCACAAGGACACTTGTTTAACAAATGAATGAGTGACCCATTTTGTTCTAAACCTCAGGGAAGAGCTGAGTTGCACTGTAGTGAGCAGGACTGAGTTAAGAACAGTGTTACCCTGGATGTCTCTCACACCAGAATGTAACACATGAAGTATTAGAACACTGCACCCAAAACAGTTATTCTCACTCATGTGCTATAAATAGGGCCAAGAAGATACATCCATTGTCTTCTTTCACATACATGTTAATTGTCAGCGAAAATGAGGCTTGGCTTGACAAGCTTGGTTCATGGAAAGAAACTGACCGCTGTCTCTTGGGGGAGACAGTATTTCCAGCAGGTGCTAAGGAACCAAGAGAGAAGCAGGAGTCCAAGTGGGAGACAACAGTTCTTAGCAAAGGGGTGTGTGTGTGTGTGTGTGTGTGTGTGTCATCAACTTGCCAGGATCCCTTGGAAAGAAGCCTGCAAAGTCATCATACCTGTGGGCAGCCAGTCTGATTCTCCATTGAGAGATTTCCATTTCCATTCCATTCCACAACTGTGGAAATGTCCAAAGAGGTCAGATTTCCTTAGGTCGCTCGAAAAGAAATCGCTTATGAATTAGAAAACACCTGATTTGAAAAGTGGGCCTGCTTAACTTAGTGTTTCTCAGACTGTCAGTGAAATAAGCCAAAAGGAAAAAGAAAAATATCGAATGATCTCACTTACAACAGGAATATAGGGAAACCAAATACGAGAGCGTCAAACAGGGAGAGAAGGGGGAGGATTGGGGCTCAGAACGGGGCGGGGGGGGGGTGGAGCACAGAGGACTGTGGTGACGGTTCACGGGTGAATTGGTGGTAGGAAACCTGCGGGGAATATATAGTAATGTGAAAAACACAAATAAAAAAATTTTTTCAAAAAATAAACCTGGGCACAAACTCGGGCTGGGGCACTTTAGAAATATTGTTGACTATAGATATTAAATAAAAATATGCACTACAAAAATACTGTCAAAATTTTCCCTGAAAAAAACAAAAGATTGCCTTCTCTAAAGAGAAATGGCTTGTCCACGACAACAACAACCATGAAAGGTGGTTGACAACCAAACATGGACAGCTCTCAGCCTACAACAGTTAACATTTACTGAGCGCTAATTTTTTATCAGGCTCCCTTCTAAGCATTTGACTATTATCTCATTTTATACCAAATGTATTACATCATCTGTATTTCTTCCTTCCCTCTGAAGTTATGACAACTTCATCAGGGACCAGTAGCACCAGTCTACACTCTAGAGTTAGGGAATCACTAGGTGAGGAAACGTCTTAAGCTAGTTCACAGCCCTACAAGTCAACTTCCGTGAACTTTCATGTTTCCATCTGGTGCCAAGGCCAGGACGTGATCCTTCTGAGTAAGTTGTTCTTTACAGGATCCAAATGACAAGCATCTTCCTCTACATTTTCTTTGATATGTGGGACCCACTGAGTTCCATTCAGAATTGCAACTCAGACTGTCAAGCTTGCCTCCTTCATTGATAAATGCAATCGCCCAAGTAAATCATAATCCAGCTGAAGTTAAAATGCTGCCAGTGACATCACTGGGTCATGAAAGGTGAAGGGAAAGATGCCATTTTTTCAAAATAAAGGTTTTTTCCCCTCCTCTCCCTGTCTGTACTTCCAAAAGCTTAACATCACACTATCGTGTTTCACAATGAACACAAATCAGATGACTGAAGTGAAGGGGAAAATGCTGGGTTGAGTAACAGGGTATGAATTAAATAACCTTTAAACAATCATTTAAAAAAAGATTCTAAGTGTTTCCTAATTTCAGATTAGAGGAGGTTCATGGAGGTGCCAGAAATAGAAAGAGAATTCAGAAGGCCCTAAGCTGCCATCTTGAGACAGAACGCCTTCTTTTGAAATGGACAGGCCAGGGCCTCCCTGGTGGGGCAACAGGTTAAGCACAACACTATGAAGCTATCCAGAGCCACTGCAGCACGAGTTCGATACCTGGCCAGGGAGATTCCCACATGGCGCAGCAGACCTCTCCTGCCTCTCCCGCTGCTCCCCTCAGCAGTGTACTTCAGTTGATCTCCCTGTTCTGCTCCCCACTCTATCTCCTGTAAACCCTCTCACCAGCCTACACCTCTGGCCTGCACCCCAGCTCTTATATGCATAAATAAGTAAATCTTTTTTTAAAAAGAAATGGACAGGCCCGCCAGAGGATCCATTGCCAAGACACCCCAGAGACCAAATGTATCTTCAAAAGGAGGAAGCAAGTGGGGACGCTGTTACTTAATTTTTCAAAACTTAATAAATCAGCTCTAGGAGCCCCAATATCAGGCCTAAATGTACAATATTAAATAACCAGGAACCACATTCAGGTTAGAATGTGAGTTTTGAGTCCAGGCAAATGTTGCTTATGCCATCTCTTCCTCGGCACCATCCTCCTTCCCTGAATGGGAAAGGAGGACATGGTTGGAACTTCCTACTACAGTGAGCAACAGAAAAATTTCAAACTACTTTCCTAATCCCAAACAAACAAGTTGGAGGGATGTATAAGGAGTATATTGTAGTAGAAAGAGCATTTAAGTTAGTGTAAAAAGAGTCCTACTCTGAAGGACAAGTCCTGGTCCCAACATCAAGTGGCAAGTTTATGGTTCATAGAAGTTTAGATTCGTAGGCTGGAAGGTTTCAAGTCTGATGTGAGAGTGGAGAGCCCTGGGTGGCTCCATTTTTCTATCAGCTGTGTGATCTTAGGTAAATCACTTATCCAAGAGCCTGACTTTCCTTATCTGCAAAATGAGAATTCTAGTTCCTGTTTTCCAAAGGGGGAAGATAAGTTTCTTCAGGACTAAGAACCATGGCATGTCACAGTCTAGTCTAGTTTACTGTATCTCCTGTGCTTTTTTCCCTAACCATGCCAGCTCACCAGATGAGATCATATGCGTTGAAATGTTTATAATGAGCCAGGCACTGTGCAGTCATTCCCTTGTGGTTATTAGACACAGACATCCATCTGGCACATACAAACAGATATGTCAGCCCAAACTACGTGTGCCTACGAATATCTTCCTGTAAGACTGTGCTTTACAAATATGAGCAAGTTTGTGGTCTGACTAGCTTGAGAATACTTTAGGAATAACAGCACAGACCCAGGGACTCTTCCAGAAATCCAGGCTACGTGGTAGCTCCCAGTTCTGGATCATGGACAATTGCCCTTGCTCCATGACCAAAGTGGTCTTCACAGCCTCGGTGGCACTTGGCTCACCCTGGGATGATCCTGATCCTGTGATTTTGTCCCAGAATCGAGTTCTTTCTAAGAGGTTAAAGCAAACCAAATCTGTTCTTACTGATCATTATTCTGGTATAGTCTAGGGGAAGAGGATGTTGACTCTGAAGAAATGAGGAAGAGGAGAGAGAAGTTCCTGGCATCTAGCCAGGGGGTAGGGGCACCATGTCCTGCACCCTGGCAAGGTGTCATCAACCTGGAGAAAAGATTGCAACCCTTTTATAACATCCCTCCGGGAATGTTCATATATCACTAGAGGGGTGCTAACAGCCCAGATCTTTTCCAAGAACAATAGGACTTTAAAAAAATTCATAGCCTTGGCCCAATAATTCCATTCTAAGGAACCCATGCAAAAGAGATAATCAAATAGGATGTACAAAAGTTTATTCAGCAATATTTATTGCAGTAAAAATACTAGCACAAACTAAATATCCTCAAATAGGAAAGTGACTAAATTGATTCCTAAATCCATCCCATGGAATATAATGCTGTTAGTAAAATAGATTAACAAAGAATTCTTGGCCTCCGTAAGTACTTATGATACAATGATGAGTGAGGAAAAAGGCTACAGAACTGCGTATAAAGTACTGTCTCTCCTGTGTGTATATATAAATGCATGGGAAAAACATTGGGAGGAAATTTTATAGGAGATTTTTATTTTCTTCATTATTTTTCCCCCATTTTCCAAATTTTATATTAGTATGCACAGCTTTTATTTTTTAATTACTTTGAGCATTACTTAAATCCAAGTGCCATTCATATTTGCATGCCTTTCTCTTTGCTTGAATTATTAGAACAGCCCTTCCCCCTCCATCCCACTCCTTCCCAGCCCAGCCTCTATCATCTCCAAGTTTAATGTCTATGCCTCTACGCTGAGCAGGTTTAATAGTCTTGATTTGATACAGGTTTGCTACTTACTGCTTCTAAACTAGAAGAGAGGGTTTTCAAGTTCCTTCCACTGACTGGCTATTCCCCACACCGACCAGACTCACATCTACTTTTCAGGGGAGATTGTCTGTAAAATCCGACCCATCATTCCCAAGCAGAGCTGATTGCTATAGGTTCTGCTCTCATAGCTCCATTTTAGCAGCCATCATAACTTGTTGTGATAAATGTATTTTAAAGCTTTTTGTACCACCAACCTTCCCCCTACACACACACACACACACACACACACACACACACACACACACACACACACGACCACATGATTGTGAGGATGATGTTTGGGACTCATTTGTCTCGTATGATTGTGAGGATGATGTTTGGGACTCATTTGTCTCGGTATTCCGGGTGCCTGGCAGAGTTGCTATCAGATAATGAGTGAGGAGAAACGGGACTGAGCTGGGACTGAGGTGGCAGCAGGGAGTTCTGGTGCTGAGCAGATCATCCTTATGTCTGTTAGTTGACTTTCCTAAAAACAGGCTTCATGAGCAGCAGAGTTAAATTAGCCAAAAGGAAGAACTATCCCAGGTTGCTGTCAGTGGAGTAGATCAGTGACCAGGATGTGTTGGAGGGGGAGGGGTGCTTCTTCAGAATAGAGTGTAAGCCTCCCTAAGGAGGGTTACCCACTGTTCTTGGAGGTAGAAGGTGGATAAAGTCATCTCAGCCAGATCCAGGCCCAGGGTATTGTCAGAGGAAACTGGGTGGGGAGCTCCACTTTCTCCCAGAGCCCACTGTGATTCAGCCATTGGCCCGGGCAGGTTTCCATGTCAGCTGCACTTCCAAACCGAAATCTGCAATTTGAACCTACAGCCCTGCAGACAAAGAAGACTGTGTTACGAAGAGTAGGGGCAATTGCTCACAAAACGCAGCGGGGCTCTTGGCTCCACCACACTTATTAGCATCTTAAGTTCACATAAATATATATGAGGTCTGTGGGTTCCCCCAGGAGTCCCGGAGGCCCTTGCAGCCAAAGTAAAATTTCTCCCTCTTTGCACCTCCTCTTGGACCTTCTGAGCCCAGCTCCCTCTGGGGAGCCCCGGTGTTGTGAGTTTATTCCTCAGCAGGGTTCTGACAGCTGATTTTTCAGGGTGCAAAAATAGAGACTTGGGGCCTCCCTGGTGGCGCAGCGGGTTAAGCGCAGTGCTATGAAGCTACCCAGAATCACTGCAGCATGAGTTTGATACCTGGCCAGGGTATTCCCACATGGCACAGCACACCTCTCCTGCCTCGCCCGCTGCTCCCCTCAGCAGTGTACGTCAGTCGATCTGCCTGTTCTGCTCCCCACTCTGTCTCTGGTGAATCCTCTCACCGCCCCTCACCTCTGGCCTACACGCCAGCTCTTGTATACATAAATAAATAAATCTTTAGGAAAAAAAAGAATAGAGTTGGGAAAGGTACTAACAATTAGACAGGATCAGGCACCCTTCCTGGGGGGCTTTATGGGGCAATTGAGATGGCAGGGAGAAAAACAACTCTAGAAGATTTCAGATTTCCAAGAACAACCCTGTTTCCTTCCAAAGAAACTAGCCCAAGTATTGCAGTTGTTTCCAATGCTGGAACGAAAGAAGGGCCTGTAGAGAAAAGCCATGAAAGGAAGCCAGTTGAATCATGATGTATATGAGGAGAGCCCAGTATGGGGGCCTGTCTCTTGGTGCTGTCTGCCTAGAGGATATTGGGCCCACTTTCAGGGTCTGCTGCCTGGCCCTGGTCATATATACAACCCTCCCTCCACAGCTTGCCCTCCGAAAAAACCCAAGTACCACTGAATACCTGTGTGCTCAGTATACAAGGCAGTGTATGAAATGGAAAAAGGAAATGATGGTGGCAGGTTTCCAACCTCTGACAGCATTTTCAGTTCAGTCTGAAGGTTTCTCTCATCCCACTTCCTTGGCTGGTCTTGGCAGGCCGACGTCCCTCAGTTCTAAGAGCAGGTGTTCTGTTTTCTGAAGCATCCTTCACCCTAGGTAGTCTGTCTTTCTTCCCCAGACCAAAGAGGACCCAAGTTCTGCCTTTGCTTCCCCAGAAATGTGATCATCCCTAACCCCTACAGCAGGTTACATTGGAAAGGTCCTTAGAGGTGATGAATTTCTACTCATACTGCAAGTCCCTGAGCAAGAAGGTGATTTGTTCACAGTTTGGACTATAATCCGTGGTCAGCTCCTTGCCACTACAGTAAGAGTTGGGACCAGCTGGAGATTACAGCCCACTCTGCAATCAAATTGACCTGTTTCACAGTCCAGTTTTCCAACTGGATGGCTATGAAACCATGAATGAGTTATTGAAGTTCTCTGATGTGTCTGTTTCCTCAGCTGCCCCCAAAAAAAAAGAGAGAAAGAAAAATGGATAATAATAACAGGGACTCCCTGGTGGCACAGGGGTTAAAGTCAGATCTATCAAGCTGTCGCCAACCACTGCTGCATGAGTTCGATCCCCGGCCAGGGAGCTGACCCACATGGCACAGCAGACCTCTCCTGTCTCACCTGCTGCTCCCCTCAGCAGTGTATTTCAGTAGATCTGCTGGTTCTGCTCCCTGCTCTGTCTCTGGTGAATCCTCTCACCCCTTTCTCACCTCTGGCCTACACCCCAGTTCTTGTATGCATAAATAAATGTTTAAAAATAATAATAACAGTAGCTCATGTGGAATGATCTGTAAGATGGTTGATAATATAACTGCCACTTACTGTGTGCAAGCTGTGCTGTGTGTTACTCTTAACCCAAAGTACCTGGCATGGTCACATTCACTGGAATTTTTACTACACGCAGACCCAAACACGGGTCACAGACATGTGTCACCTTTTGCAGCAGACTTCTGGGTTGATGAAACTCCTCTGGGCCCAAGTTTCTGGAAACTGGTTAGACCTGAGAGGAGAGCGATGACCTGACAGCCTGAGTGATGACTTGCTGGCCACCAGCTCGCCAGATCTGGGAAAGGTCATCAGCCTTCAAGTCCAAACACAGCTTGCTCTCATCTTGTTTAAACAAGGCCAAGGAGGCAGGCAGGCAGCCTGTTGTTTGGGGGGAAGAAACAAGGGCTGTTTGGGATTCCATGTAGTCTCTGGGCTGTTGAAGCTGTCAGGCTGATACACAAGCTCTGTCAGGCTTGTAGCTCTTGGCATTCTGGCTGTTTCCTCTTAATGACCATTTATAGTCAATCCCTTCAAAGAGGGTGTAGCCCTGGGGTTGGGCGAAAGTGATGAAGCTGGAGGAGAGGCACCTGGACTTAGGAGGCAGGAGGAACTACTTGAAACCTGCCTACCTCCTATCCCTACAGATTTCACGGTCAACAAATTTTTACAAAAGTCATGTTACTGAAATAAAATTAGTCATTTCCTATCGATTCGTATAAGCTCAACATGAATATGACAGTCAAATTCTAATTTTGGCTCTAGTTTTTTGTAATCTGCAATAAATGAATGTTTACATCATGAAATGCATGCCAATAGTAATAAGCCTATGGTTAATACCTGTAAAAAATCATCTTAGATTTCTTCGCTTGTGTCTTATACAGCTGTTCAGGAATAGAATAGATGGAAGACGGTTTCCATTGAGCAAAAGCACAGCTTTAAGACTCAGTTTCGAAGAGTCTAGAAATAGTATCCATTCTTGTGGGTCATGAGTGATTTCTAAGGCATTCATGAGGCCCTCAATATTGGAACAGAATACCAGAGTACTTTCCTTTCTGAAGAAAAGCTCCAGCTGCTGGTAGTGCTTTCGATATAAAGTTATTGTGACATCTTCTTCTAGAAGATTCCATTGTTGGAGTCTTGATCCTAGCAATTCTACCTTGTTCTTGGATAAGTCCAAATCAGAACCCAGGTCATTTAGTTCTTACTGTGTTAGTCTGTGTGGAGTTGATGATGCACCACAGTGAAAATTGGGATCACTGCGTGCTGGTGGAACAGGAGAAGAATAGGTCGACTCACCCTTGTCCTCATCAGATGAATCAAGAGAATATTCTGCTGGAGTTTCTAGAATAGGAAGTCCCTCACCATGTGGAACTGGTCTCAATGCGGATGGAATGTTTGGGTAGACTATTCTCAACTTCTTTTGCTTTGTTATTCCTCCAGAAAGAGGAGGAACCAAGCAGAAGTAACAGTCTTTTATGTGGTTTCTTGGCTCTCTCCACACCATGGGGACTGCAAATGGCATTGGTCTTTTGCCATTTAACCACTGTGAAAGCTGTGTTGTCCATGTAGCACAGCATTTATGCAAGTCCCAAGGCTTGTCTTGGTCACCAACCTTGCACCCAAAGTAAAGATGATAAACCTTCTTCACTTGAGAAGTGATATTTTTCTTCTGGTTGCAAATGTCACTTCTCCACAAATAGAGCAGAAATTGTCCACGCTATTGATGCACTTTTGAGGCATTACTGTTCTGTATTGTGCCTAAATAAATAAAATCATAACAGTTCTGTGGAAACAGTAGCTTAAACTGTCTCACACAAAGTCTGAAATATTTTCAATGCTCAACCTTTCCGACAGGGCTTTATAGAGTGAACTGCTAACGTCAGCTTACTTCAGCAGCCGCCTGGCAGTAGTATTGCATTGCATCAGAAAATGATGCAGTCAACTCTGGATGATGTGTGCATGATGGTATTAGGCAATGTGATGCAATATTACATCATCCTGGATTGATTTAGGATGTTGTTGCAGTCCCACTGGATAAATTTACACGGTGAAACATATAAAATGAATTATATGAAACATCTTCAAAAGGAGAGCTAATAAAAAATTTTCAGGGTTATATTCATGTTCAGCACACGAAGATACTACAGATTAGGGTCTTTTTAAGTCAATAACGATCTCACTGTTGACCAGTGTTTCCCAAAACTTGGACTCAACTGCTCCCCCTTCAGTTGTGAGAAGTGAGAGCAAGCCAGTGTCTGAGGAAAGCTGGAGGGTGGAATGCATGGAAGGATCGTGACAGCAAATCATTAGTCTTCAGTGGAGTTTTATTTATTTTTTTAAAGATTTATTTATTTTTGCATACAAGCTGGGGTGCAGGCCAGAGGTGTGGGGCGGTGAGAGGGTTCACCAGAGACAGAGTGGGGAGCAGATCAGTCAGAGCAACCGAAATACACTGCTGAGGGGAGCAGGAGAGGACTGCAGCACCATGTGGGAATCTCCCTGAGTGGGCATCGAACTCGCGCTGCCACAGCTGCTGCAGCCACCAACAGCTCCACAGCTCTGCGCCACCAGGGAAGCCCCTTTAGCGGAGTTTTAATGCAAGACAAGTCCACATGCCTTTGTGGTAGGGCATTCAATCCCTATGCCCCTTGAATTTTTTGCTTTTCCTTGAAATCAAGAAAGTAGTAAACTTTCAGCAGAGCTTGGGAAAGGGACAGATGGCATGACAGCACCAGCGGCCCAATCTGGTGCTTGCCCAAGTGCTGCTCCTTTGCGTCACCATGACTTCCATGGGATGCGCCTGGAGAGAGGGCAGTGTGTTACATGGATCCTAGGCAGAGCCCGGGCTCTCCTAGTGCCTTAATGAAAGGCTAGGGGAGGATTTGGAAACAATCCTGCAGTCTTAGGGTTAGGTAAAAAGAATACTGTCCTCAGACTCAGCTGAGTGAATTTCTAGTAAGTCAGGAAACTTCAGATAAAAAGGGTAACAGAAGAACGTGTCGTGGCTGCTGAGGTGGTCCCCATGGCCTGCACGCATCTGCAGGAATGCAAAAGAACCATGGTGATAATGTCCTTCTTATCCATGACAGGGTTATCTGGGCTGGGTGGGGAGAGATTAGGCAGAGGAGGGAGATGGACACACAGCGCTGATTCAGTGGGGCGAGGTACCAGAGTTTAGACACACTATTTTGTCTTTAATGTTCATAAGCTTGAGAAGTTAGTTTTATTCTTGTTTTTATAGATGTAGAAACTATGGCTCATAGAAGCCAAGTTAAAATTACTCAAAGTTTCAGACTTAGCAAATGGCAGAGTTGGAATTTAAAGTTCTTTCTACTCAGGCAACTTTGCAGCTATACTAGGTTAGTTAGGTTAGTTAGTCGTCCTGAACACTCCCACGGGATGTGGGGTGGGCTTGCATGTCCTCAGGAGACCAGGAGACAGACGGGAAGCTCTGAGTGGATGTGAGGATTCGTCCAGCAGATGAGCATCACTGGAGAAGCTGTCTCTGGTCTGAAGGGGTGTTAGAAGCACAGCTGGTCCCAGGCACAGCATGGAATGACACTGTCGGAATCTCTCTTTTATGGTTCCTTTTTCTAGAACTTTGTAGCGATCGTGACCCTTCTGTTAAGAAAGCCTTTCTTCCTAGGCCAAATGAAAACATGTTTGATTATGTTACAACATTCTTTGGTTAGTTTCAATTCCAAAGATTCTGAGGTCTCTTTTACTAGCCCTAGGAATTTATTATTACATTTTAAAAACCTTCTGGTGCAAACTACAAATTCATTCATTCATCCAAATTTATTGAGCATTTAATATATGTCTGGGTAAAATATTGGGAACAGAAGAAAGACTAAATTCACCTCTTCCCATAAGAGGCAAACGCATAAACAAAACTCAGGATTTAGAGCAGTATATACATAGCTACTCTCACTTGATGGGCTTTTCATTCATCTAAGAAGACAAAACAAGACAGTGAGTTCTTCTAATTGTAATGCTTAAATACTGGCAAAACTAAGAAGATTCTGTTGCAGAGATGGATAATAAATAGATAAGTTACATGATAGAAAGGGAGTAAAATTCAAGAATAAATAAGGGCAATTTGGGTAGACATATTACTATTGATTTGCATGGAATAAATTATTCAGTACTTGGAGCAGAGCAAGGACTCAATAAATGGTAGTGTGTGTTGTTAGTTTCACCACTAACATTTATTATAAGTGTTGATAAACCTTTGGTGACTTACTTTGGATTTTTCATTATGAGCCTTATAAAATTGGGGCAATATTATTCTTTCTCTTTTTACAGAGAATATCTGTAGAGTGCTACTTAAGTGGCTCCACCATCGAATGATTTAGAGAAACGATACAAAAATTAAGCAGGCATCTGGCTCCCAGCATGCCCCTGTAACTACTGGCCACGAAGCCCACAAGCTCATGCTTGGTGTGGTCCTCTCCGCAAACTTATTGTGATGCTAACTTTGTGGTCTAATCCTCAAAACATCTGACATTAGAACCTTCTGCTTCCCCTACGCCCTACATTAAGTTTTCAGGTCCTGTTAACCCGGGCTTCTCTAACTTTACTGTATGTGCCAAACACCAAGAGCTCTTGTTAAATACAAGTTCAGACTCAGCAGGGGTCTGGGTGGGCCCAAGGTTCTGCATTTCTAACAAAATCCCAGGTGATGCTCTGCTTGTGGTCCTAGTACTGCAGTTTGTCCATTAGAACATCCTAGAACAGCCTACTAACAGGCTGTCCATTAGAACTTCAGAGCTTCTCCTTCACCTACCTCCCTTCTTTTTGTCCCTGCCATCCCCACCTCAGGCCATTCTTACTGCTAAATTAATAAAAATCTTCCGTGTTCCTTCCCTCCAAAACACCTTTAGTGACACCCCACCGACTAGCAAACAGCTTGTAGTTCTCCAACTGAAGTGAAGACCCGCTGACCAGCTTCAGGTGAGAAACTGCCTGATTCCCATAGATTTATCCTACTATTTACTTCCACTGCTGCTTTGCCCTAGGGACTCTAGATCTTCCTTCCCCTAATGTGCCTTCTGCTTCCAGCTGTGGCCCTGATCTCAGCACCCATATCCTCTCCCTCCTTCAGGGCACAGGTACCCACTCAACAGCTGGAAATGATCTCAAAAGCACCATAGCTCTTCACCCAAATATGGTTACTTTTCTGCACCCTTATCTTCCCTTGTGGCCTCTGGCTCCTTCACCTGGCTCAGGAACCCCACACACCTCTCCCAGGTCCTTGCTCCCAGCAAGCCCACAATAAATTCATCCCAGGTGCCTCACGGATTCCTTCCACAGTTCCTTTTAATAGTACTCTATTCTATTTGCATTATTTATGTTCCCGTGTTTGATGTATTTTAACATTGTAAATCACCTCAACTCCGTTTTGGAAATTGGTCAGTTATAAATCATAAATAATCAGCTGCAAGAGTAGACACTCAGGAAATGTTTGTTAAATGACTGCTTTCTTCAGGGCTGAGAGGAGGATACTATCTGTCTTCCCACTCCTTCCTGCCTTTGGCCCTTTTGTTCATCTGTCCCTCAGCAAGGTCTTCCTGCAACTCCTTGCTATCCTGCCCAATGCTAAGACACTGGTGAGCTCTAGCTCCTCCAGGAACTTCCCTGAGATGGAGCTGTGCGAGGTCTTCAGTGACTTCTAATTGAATATCACCCATTACTTGAGCTCCTTCATGTCTGCGTGTCTGTATCTCTCCTGGTACCAGCTCAGCAGTGCCACTCTTGGCCTCACATCAGTATCTTTGGGTAACTTGGGCGATGTTCAGGTGCCCAGTCCCCTTCATCCCACCCCAGCCCTATTGAATCAGAAGGTTCAAAGTTAAGCACATGATTCTTAAAACATAGATTAATGGATCCCACCCTCAGAGACAGAAATGGGACCAAGAATTTGCACGCATGACAAGTTCTCAATGATGTTGATGCTGCTTCAAAGGCCTTTGGAAAACCCCTGCTCTAGGGATGAGCTGCAAGCATTTTGGAACGAGAGAAGTCACAGTGCTGCACAAGGCAGGCTGAGCATGACTGCTTTATACGGGGTAGGAGCGTGATAAATATTTAATGGCTTAAATTACTTGCTCCATCTGTCTTAGGTCTAGCTCCCCGAATAGACCAAGTCTTAAACTGCTTCTGCAAATTCCACGGGGCAGAGCCCAGGCCTGGGCACTGAGTTTGCACTTGGTACATGCCTTTGAATAAGTAACAGCCTTGCCCACCGCATGTCAACGTCAGGGGAAAATTATTTCAACCAATAAATAGGAGGATGGCAACTTTGACACATCCATGCCTGAGATGTTTATAGGGCGGAGCCCCAATTCATTCTGGGCCTCCTAGGAAATCAATAAATCAAACTCTCTAACCAGAACCATCCCAAGGAAATCAGTCCCTGCTCCCCAGATTCTTGGGTCACATACCTGCTACTCTCTCTGATTTTCCCTAGAATTAAATAGTAATGGTCACATGAGCCAGCATTAAGCAAATCATGAAAACGTGCAGAGAAACCTCTCAGCAAAACATGCTCCTAAGACTGTCCCTCCCCAAATGTCAATATTATTTCTAAGGGGGAAACATGAAATTTATGAGGGTAGAGCTGAATTTTTTAAATAAACTCATCAATCAGGGTCTGACTTGTCTTTCAAAGCATGTGATAGCTTGCTGCAGAAATAAAACCATCATTAGGCAGGAGGTCTTAATAACAAGCAAATACGGTAAATGTAAAAGGAAGTAAATGAATGCCTCACTTACTCTCTGATGGACTATGCATTGAAAAGAAAATATTAAAGCAACCATTATGAATCATCTGAGAGCATTTGTAGAGAATTATGAAAAACACCTACTTGCATAACATATATAATAAACACAGAAGCTTTAACAAAATGATCAATGAGAGGGAAAAGCAGCCAACAATGTGAATAAATCCTAAATTTGCGATACCAACTTTTCTAAAGGACCCATTGTAAAAAAAAACAAAAAAACTAATTCAAAGGCTGTAAGCACTCCTGTGTTCACTGCAGCACTATTTACAATAGCCAAGGTTTGAAACAACCCAAGTGCCCAACAACAGAAGAGTGCGTCAATAAAGAAGTGGAATATATACACGATGGACTACTAAGCTATAAAGAAAAAAATGAATGATTGCCATTTGCCATTTGTGACAACATGGATGGGACTGAAGGGGATAATGCTAAGTAAAATAAGTCAGAAGGAGAAAGTCAAATACTGGATGTATTCACTCATGTGGAAAATAAGGAAACAAAACAAAAGAACAGATGAAACTAAACCCCCCAAAATCCTAGAATTCTGACTGCAGAATTGAGGTTACAGAGGGGGAGGGTGGAGTGGGGATCAAGCAGGGGGAGGGGGCCCAGTGAACAATGGTGGAGGGTTATGGAGAGGGTGGTGGGCATGGCATGATAATATACATCTGAAGAGGTGCAAGCCTATACCTCTAAATCATATACAGTGTTGTAAACCAGTGTTCCCTCAATAAAAAAAAAGTGAGTTTTTGAAAAACGCAGGAATAACAGGTAAGGTTTTTAAATACACAAGACAAAAACGAAGGAAAAAGAAAGAAAAACACCTACTGATATTTGCAGACTCAGGACATTACATCTGTCCTCTGGGTGTTCCCACACCTCCCCCTGGCAGCTTTTTCTCCCATGTGACCCCTTTCCCTCCCTCCCCTCCCTTCTCCCCACAGCTCAGGATCTCTCCCATAACAGCACTTACCTCACTGCTTTGTAATTGTCAGTTGACCATACCCTATTCTGTTAACCACGAGCTGGTTATCCCGAGACAACATAGAGAAAAGCAAACATAAGTGATAACCCACGCAGCACACCAGTACTCATCACTGTTCACTCCATCTAGCAATCTACACATTCTCGTGTTCTCATTCCAACATTATATACTCTCAGATGATCCCCTGCCCCACTTGAAGAGTTGCATATGTTGCTTGCAGTGTAGGGACCAAAGAGACACAATTCTAGGGACATAGAGAAAAAACCTTGCCCCCCAAGTCTTCCCACCCCACCCCTTCTTCTTGGGCTTGTCAAACAAGCAAATAACACTAGATAGATTAGTAGGAAAAAGACCAAATTTGATTGCATATGTGTGGAAAGTTTACATGGCTGTAAATTCTAAAGAAAATAAAACAGACTGAGGATTTTTATTCTTGAACCAATGAATGGGATGGGGGCTTGGTTGTCAAGGAGAAAGGAGGGGTCTCCCATGACAAGAAGAGGGTGACTCATAGGAAAAAAACTACATGTCAAGATGTTTACACTGTCATAAGATAGATTTCTCCCATAAAATGTTTTTGATTTTTTTTTTTTCTGGAGATGACCCTGTCTCTGGATAGATAACCATTCTTTGAAGTAATGGTAATGATTTCTCTTAAAACCCGTGTCACCTGGATTGAGTTTAGCTGCACATGCCAAGGTGACTAGTATTTTGGGGGACACCTATTGTTCACTTTTTTTCCTCTTCTCCCAAGGGTTTCTGTTTTTCACCCTCCCTTCCCCATCCCCTCAACCCAGCTCACTCTATGGCAGCAGTTTCTTCACCATGGCCTGCAGGTAAAATATCAATAGTATGAGCTTGTTCTGAACGTTCCTAGCCTGATATGTATCTTCTCAGTGAAAGTAGCTATTAAGTAGCTCCCAGGAGAGATTTGGGTTTTGCTGACACTGTTTTAATATATATATATATATATTTTTAAATAACAACACATCCATATTTAAGCACATTCATTTCCTTAATGCTTTGACAGATCACTGGTCTTTCCCACATTTTCCAAATGTCTTAGAACCAGACCTGCATAGCAACCACTTCACAAACATCTTAAGGGGACCACACACTCTTACATATTTGAATTTCAGTGCCTAGCGCAACTCCAGGCATATAAAAGGGACTCAGTGAATCAGATATAGGATAGCAGAAGTCATGTTAATTAAGTTCATTGAACATTTCCTCTGTGCCCTACTGGGAAATCCTTTATGTGATCGTCTTATTTCATCTTTGCGGTATTGTGATTTATTTATCCACATTCCTGGCGCAGAGCCCCCCAAACCCTTGGAATTTTCTGAGAGCAGATCAATAAAGGTGTCTTTTGTTATGTTAATGAGGTGGCTTGGGGGCTGCACTTAAGGATGGGGGTGCTGGCCAGGAGAACCAGCCCATCGATTAAAGGGTTGGAAGTTTCAATCCCACTCCTGACCTTCTGGAAGAGGAGAGGACTGGAGAGAGTCTAATCACCTATAGCCTGCAATTTAATCAATTGTGCTTATAAAATTAGACCTCCATAAAAATGCAACAGGAGAGGGTACTGAGAGCTTCGAGGTTGGTGAACACATGAAGGTTCAAGGAGAATAGTGGGCTCAGAGCGGGCATTGGAGCTATCTCCAGGTAGAGAGGGTCAAAATGAGTTGAACTGTACTACCCTAGCTAGTGCAGACATTGCTCAGTACACACACATACATTGGAATTAGTGACAAGAACATTAATTCTCATAACCACCCTGTAGCTAGCTATATTACTAACACCGCCTTCTGTAGACGAAAACATTCTAGGGCTCAGAGAGGCGAAGTTACTTGCCTAAATCCAACAGCCAGGAAGTGATAAAGCAGAATTTGACTCCAGATCTGTCCAGTTCCAAAGCCCCTGTGTTTAACCCAGCACAATACAAGGACAATGGTCGAACTAACCCTGATTTTTAGGGACTGTAAATATTTGGCTGGTTTTGTGATTTACTGTAAAACTAAAGTAATATGCAGTATAAATATGCATGAGAAAATATGAGCAGTGACCTTTTAAAGGGAGATGTTGAGGCCTGGATAGGTGAACAGGGCCACCCACAGCCATCAGGCCACAGTAATGCTGTCCCTGCAGTCCCAAATCTGATTTCTATCCGAGGAGGCTGGCACTCCAGCCTTGCACTGCACCTGAATCCTCCTCCATTATTCAGCTTGGTCTTCTCCAGGAGAGAGGCATTTTATCAGGATTGCAGCATTATATTATCTAAGCACGCTGAGTTAGCTAGCTAACTCATTAAAAGGGATTGCTTTCTCTGATTGATGGGACAGCAAGCTATAATTGGAAGGGCACTTGGAGTCTGAGAAGCTGTACGTGACTTGCCTAAGATCCCAGGGTACACCTTAGGTGGCTGATATCAGAGCTCCAGTCTCCCAACCCTGTCATCTAAGGTGCTCGTCCCTACATCCTCTTCCTACCCTGACAAAGGCTTGCTGTGTATCTGAATTTTATTGAAGCAGCAGACAGTGTTTTTCAGGTGGGTTGGGTCATCCATGCGAAAGCCTGTGAAACTAGGGGGTTTTATGCAGAAGGGATCCCAGAGGCAAGCACGGGGTGGGAGAGACCCACATAATAAAGAAAATGCTGTAAGAAGGGCAGTGGTACAGAGCTGCGTCAGGACTTAGCTATCCCTTAGGAAGAGGTAATGGCTTCATACTTTCCCCTGGAGGGCTATCAAACAACTGGCACTTAAAACCCAAATGCTAGAGCCCCAGTCTCTGCTCCCTCCTTTACTTGCACACCCCTAGGCCAGTGAGGCAGCCTTTGGACCTTTCTGTTTTGTTTTGTTTTTTTAAGATTTATTTATTTATGCATACAAACTGGGGTGCAGGCCAGGTGTGTGGGGTAGTGAGAGGGTGCACCAGAGACAGAGTGGAGAGCAGATCAGGCAGATCGACCGAAATACACTGCTGAGGGGAGCAGCGGGCGAGGCAGGAGAAGTCTGCCACACCATGTGGGAATCTCCCCAGCCAGGCATCGAACCTGGGCCACAGCTGCTTACAGCTCCACAGCGCTGCACTTAACCCATTGTGCCACCAGGGAGGCCCCCTTTCTGATTTTCAACTTTGACATTTTAGCATTCTCCTAATCTGGGATTATTTAAAGTTAGGTCTAATGTCTTAAACCCAGGCAGAATAGTCTACCACTATGACAATTACCTCTTCAGGATCCTCTGAATTTTATTTTGGTGTCAGAGCCAGCTGATGAATTGGTCCCGGTTGTCCAGTCTCAATGTTTCCTCCATTCTCTGCGAGTGTTTCTGTCCTTAAAATATTTAAGCATTAATTTGGTCACACTACCTCAGCATTTAATAGAATTACTAACCAAAATCATTTATTAGCAAAGTGAAAGACAGAGTCCTGGGAACAAAGTATGCCATTGTGATACCCTTACAGGTTTTCCCTGGAGCTATATGCACTGCTACTGGGAATGCTTAGCAGATCTTTCTGGAAGGAAGAAAGCATCATTTAGAAAATGTTATTTGTAGGATGAAGAGTGGCTAGGCATCTTTCCACCACATTTCTCCATCATTCTGCATAACTGGAAAAAGGAAGTATTGTTAATGAGGCTTTACCTGTGAATGGAGCAGAACCGTGCTATTGTAAATTAGTAAAGTTTCATAAATGATCCTTCCCTCAGCTGTGCAAATGCCTTATGGGGGTTGCTACTTGAGTGTCCCTCCCCTTCATTTCTTGTCTCAGTTATATATTATTGCAAAATAAAATACCCACATTCAACTTGGTTTAAAACAAGAAACATTTATTATTTCACAATTTCTATGGGTCAAGAATTCAGAAGCAACTTTGCTAAATGGTTCTGGCACAAAATTGCTCCTGAGGTTTTGGTCAAGCTACAGTCAACAGAAGTTTGGGGCTAAAGAATCTGCTCTTCTGTATAGTCAGCTGGACTGCCATAACAAAATACCACAACGTTTAATCAACAGCCACTTATTTTCTTCCAGTTCTGGAGACTAGAAGTCTATGATCCGGTGTATCAGCAAATTTGGTTTCTGGTGAGGGTTCTCTTCGTGGCTTGCAGAAAGCTGCTTTCTCACTGTATAAGAGATGGACAGAACTGTGCCTATGAGCAAGAAAGGTGGGCCAGCAGTTTTAAAATGAATGCTTTATGAATGTTTTATACCCTGTATATGTATTTGTGCCTCCACTTCTTTTTGTTCTTGGTAAAGTTCCTTGAGAATGTTCCAGCTTACCTTTCCTCTACTAAGGGGCACAAGAAAAGAGAATTTTGCATTTTTCATACTTGGGTCAACCTTTAAACCAGGAGAGGTAACTCTCTGAGAACAGACATAGCAATGGCAATGGCATTCAAGGAAGAGGGGCTGGTGGGAGAGAATAGGAATTGAAGAGAAAGAAATCAGATTAAAGTTTTCATTTGCACCTTCCCCCATGGAGAGAAAATAGCTGCAACTCTGTTTTACTCAAACCCTGGAGGCTGTTCTGTGCCTGGGGGAGAGAAGAAGAGCTCCCTGTTCCAGCTGATGGCAAACTTGAATGTCAGTGCTTGCTGCAACATGAACCCTGAAACCTTGGGAGCTCCATCAACAGCCGTCCAGGGAGATGCTCTAATGCCAATTAAATTTTATGTCATTGCTCTGTACTCTCTCAGCCAGATGCGTTCATGGCAAGAGATTTTGTTTCCTAGTGAAAATCCTTAAAGAAAAAAAAGAACAAATGTCTTCCATGAACTTCCTTTGAGGGCAGTCTGTACCAACCCAGTGGCTAAAATTTTTGTCAACATGCTCCCCCTTTAGGTATTTCTTATACAATCTCTGCACTCAGTGTCCCCTATTGGGCCCTCCTGAGCATGTGCAATAGAAAACATAGCACCACACTTTAATCATTTACCATCTGATTGGGACTTTTACGATCGACAACATGAAAAAGTGCAGGGAGAAATATGGAGGCAAAGGGAAAAAAACAAGGTACTTAGCAGATATTTCCCTAAGTTGAGCTTTGGAGTATGCGTGGCTGCCCTTCAGGAGGAAAGGGGTTTTAGTTTGCTAGAGCTGCCATAACAGAGTCCCATGGATTGGGTGACTCACACTAATTTTTTTTTTTTTCCACAATTCTGGAAGCTAGGCACTCAAGATCAAGGTTTTGAGGGCTCTTTCTCTGGCCTGTAGATGACCATCTTCTTCCAGCGTCTTCGCCTGCTCTTTCTTCCCTCTATGTTTGTGTGTGTCCTGATCTCTTCCTGTAAGTGTATCCGTCCTATTGGAGTAGGCCCTCCCTGAAGACCCCACTTGTATGTAATTCCTCTTTAAAGTCCTCGTCTCCAAATATAGTTGTATTCTGTGGTGTAGGGGCTCAGGACCTAACTCAGTCCAGAAGAAGAGGTGTCTAGAGGAGGAGACACCTCATACACATGTGGAAAGTTGTGTAAATCTGTCAGTGTGGGGGCGGCGCTGCCCAGCGGGAATGTGGCCCTAGAAGAAGGAACTCAGGAACTCAGGAGATGCAGGAATTGTGAGAGTCAGAGTGGTTTGAAGACAACTTGACTGAAAAGTTGGGCATTGAGCCAGCTAGGATGGAACGTAAGATTTGGGTGAGAGTAGAGGAAGGGAATAGAGTGGAGAAGGTGCATGTCCAGAGGAAGAAATGGAAAAATATTTCAGACAGGCTTTCAGAAGACAAGCTTAGATGGTGCGGATGAGACCCATCTTGTCAGATTGGATCACTCATTTTGTGGAGAGAAGAGAAGAGCTTTTGAGAGTGAGTTGAACTACAGCCTGCAGGCATGAGCTACAGACATGCCCCACTGAAGGCTCTTATGCCAGATAGTGAAGCCATAACAGAATAACGTGTATATAGCCCCTTGCCATTATTAAGATGTTTTTCATAAACTTTATTCCATTTCCTCGCCACAAATATTTGACAAAATCAGCAGGGCATCATCATAACTTTTTATAAAGTAGAAGTTTGGGGAGAAGACTGTTTAGTTGCTTAACCAGCAGATTTAAGGGCTTCAATCAGAACTACGCTGTAGGCAAATTAATCTGACAGGTTAAGACGAATGCTTGGGGAAGGGATGAGGCAGGGTGGAGGGAGCTATTGCAACAAGAACAGGAGTGAAGTAATGAAAGTCTGCATTAGGGAGTGGTTCTAGAACTAGAAAATTAATGTTGGCTTTGATTAATAAACATGCTAAAAATAAAGATGCTCTGAAATCAGCAAAAAGTGCCCGTTGGGAAGGGCCACACATTTGGTTCTCATCAGATTTCTGTACCACAGCATGAATTAATTTATGCATTCCTCCCTGTCTTTACTAAGTAGGAACAGGGAGAGCATTAAGTGCAGCTATGTTCCCATATGTCTCATAAGCTCTTAGTATATTACACTGTAATTATGTTTTCATATATCTCGCTCCCTCACTAGACTGAGTCGCTCCAGGAAAGTGACAGTATTATGTGCATCGTTGTATCCCCAACACCTAGGAAAATGCTTCAGTTTTTATGAGCTTGATAAATACCTTTTGAATGAACAAATGAATGAATGGATGAATGGAAGCACCCCTAAATGAATGAGTAAGAGTGGGCAGGTGAGAATACCAGCACAGAAGAAGGTAATACAAGGGAAAGAGTATAAAAAGCAGAGGTGAGGGAACTTGAGGTCAAGTGTCAGTGTCTTCACAGGTGTCCCCGGACATCCTCATATGCAGTCAAGCAAATCCAAGTGAAGCCAGCTCTCCAAGGTCTTTTAACCATACCAAATTTGATATTGAACCTCCCTCCCCCCAGAAAAGATGTTTTAGAGAACAGGTAGCCAATGAACTGAAAATATAAAACTGAATGTGAGGAGTCCATTTGGGAGGTAACTCAGTGAAGATCTTGGGGTCTGCACTACAGCTGAATGGAGTAGGGTCAATGTCAAAGGCGTTTGACAGAGGCATTTGACAGAGGCAGACTCTACAGGACTGGAGCAGGATAAACATAAAGCAAAGGAGCGAGGAGAGGGGTCAAGCATGAGTTCCCGGTTCGGGCTCAGAAACCCAAGTAGGAAATGGCACCATTGAATCCGATAAGGAATGCTGGAATCCTCTGTGTTCAAGGTGCCTGGGAGACATTCATGGAAAGCTACTCTAGCTGGATCTGTTGGTTTTAGGGGGAAGAGGCCTGGGTGGTTCAGCTAAAGTAGGAAGTAGGGTTATCAGCATTTAAGTGCATGGAAGCCCTGGGGATGATGCGTGACCAGGAGGAAAATGGAGGGAGACAGAGCGCTGAAGATGGAACCCAAGGCAGCACCAGCATTCGCATGATATAACCATGAGAGAAAAGAACCCAGGCCATGGCCAGGAAAGAGAAACTGTAGAAAAGAAAGTTTTAGAATGAGGTCATGTCACAGAGCCAAGGGGTGGGCCTACTTCTACTTGTCTACAAGTCTAACTCCCCACCGGGACTGTGACCTGAGATCAGGGTTGTGCTGATTTATCTCTGTTTTCCCAAACACAAGAGGCACTTCATACCAGAGGGCTAAAGAAGTAAGAGCCAACAAAGAGCATGTGTGTGTGCCAGGCACTGAATGCTTTGCGTGGATAATTTCATTTAATTCTTATAGCCACACTATTAGGTTATACTCTTTTTTTTTAATGAGGTATTATTTGGCTTTTAAAAGGAAGGAAATTTCTGCTAACATTCTGTACTGTGAGACAACACAGTTGAACCTCGAGGACATTATCTGCCAGTCATGGAAGGACACGTACTGCACGATGCTACATATGCGAGGCATCTGAAGTGATCAAATTCATAGACTGAAAGAGTAGAATGGTGGTTGTCAGGACTGGGGGGAGGGGGAATGAGAAGGCATAGTTTCCATTAAGCAAGATGAGTAAGTCCTAGAGATCTGCTGTATACCATCGTACCATCATCAGCAAAACTGCACACTTTAAAATTTTGTTGAGAGGCTAGAGCTCATGTTAAATGTTCTTACTACAATTTTTTTTGGAAATGTATGCTTTTCTTATGTGTATTTTTAAATGAGAAATCAAGGCACAGAGAAGTTAAGTAACATGCTCCAAGTCACACAGCTATGAAATCATGGGGCTTGATTTCAAGCCCAGGCAGTCTGAACACCAGTGTCTGTGCTTATAATCACTGCATGACACTGCCAACAAATCACAGCCCCAAACTGAATTGATTACTCTTTATTTTTTTTTCCAAAGATGTATTTATTTATGCATACAAGAGCTGGGGTGCACCGCATGTTCATTGCGGCACTATTCACAATAGCAAAGGTATGGAAGCAACCCAGATGTCCAAAAATAGATGATTGGATCCAGAAGATGTGGTACATATACACAATGGAATACTATTCAGCATGGAAAGAAGATAAACACATGCAATTTGCAGCGACATGGATGGAATTAGAGGGAATCATACTCAGTGAAATAAGCCAG
>PVIJ01004841.1:0-111703 GCA_004024925.1 Scalopus aquaticus
GTTAGGCGCTGCGCTGTGGAGCTGTCGGCAGCTGCGACGCGAGTTCGACGCCCGGCCGGGGAGAATCCCACATGGTGCGGCAGACCTCTCCTGCCTGGCCCGCTGCTCCCCTCAGCAGTGTATTTCTGATCTGCCTGTTCTGCTCCCCGCTCTGTCTCTGGTGAACCCTCTCGCCGCCCCACGCCTCTGGCCTGTACCCCAGCTTGTATGTATAAATAAATAAATAAATAAATAAATAAATCTTTAAAAAAAAAAAAAAAGATTTATGGGAAACTACTTACAAATCTGAACTTGTCTTATTTCAAAAAGCACTGTGCATACAGTTAAGAGACAGCA
Organism: Scalopus aquaticus; assembly: GCA_004024925.1. NCBI lineage: Eukaryota > Metazoa > Chordata > Mammalia > Eulipotyphla > Talpidae > Scalopus > Scalopus aquaticus. The sequence continues at coordinate 337 of PVIJ01004841.1, forward strand.
CCCTAGGGAGAACGCTCTGCGCTAATTGAGCAGTGGCCTCTAACAGCGATGTGCTGACATACGGCAGGTGCGGTGATGTGTATGGTGATAGAGAGCACTTTAAAAAGCGTCCTCCCCAGAAAGACAAATGTGCAAACGATGCTAATGGTCAATTCATTAGAAAAAGTCTTAAAATACATGTATCTGGCAATACTGGGATTTTAGCCTAGCAAAAGGGTTCTCACTGCAGTGTTCTTTAAATAATGGGGGAGAAAAGGTCATTCAAAGTAAATGGCTAACTGCATACATTATTATGCTGTCACTACAAAAATAGGGAGTATTTTGCATGACATAGGGAAAGTTTATGACATGATGTTTAGTCAAAAAGGGAGAATTCTACATTGTATACATTTGAACGCCTAAAGAACACACAGGAACATAAGAACATACACCGACAAGGTAACGTGGGAGGACCTTTCAAGCGCTGTATTTCCTTTTCTTTCAAGACTCGCACCAGTGAGAACACACTCTTTCTATCATCAGAAACAAGCACAAGCCAGGCCGCGCTGTCCTTGACGGCATCGGCCTCAGCTCACCAGGATGCTGTCCTCCACTTCGGCTCTTATGTAGGGCCCCAAGAGCCCCAAGTGCTCGTTCAGCTCTCCCCGGTACAGTGGCTGAGTGAAGGAGGCGTCGGTGAATTCCTGGAACACGACCTTCTTGAACTGAGGGACATGTCCGTTCTGTGCCCTGGGGCGAGAACAGAGGGAAAGTGACAGCCCAATGCACCAAGTAGCGCAGCGCACGGACGAGGTGGGATCGATGGGGCAGGACGGGAGCAGGAGGGCGACACCACCCGCTGAGGGGAGGTCTCTGGAGGCGTGGGTAGGGGTGCATGGCTTCGGACATATGGGCCAGCTATGGCAACGAAGTTGGGAAATGCATGGACGTTGTGAGTTCGCAAGAGAAATCTGGATGACCGTCCACATTCAGAGTTAGATCCAAACCATGCGGGCGGCTCATCAAAGCCAAGTCGCTTTCGTGTGTCCTCTCGGTGCCTCCGGGCTTCTCTAATGTCAACACCTAAAAGCAGCGACTTCCGCCTGTTCTGTGCACTGCTGTGTTCCCAGCAGCTGGAACAGATGCCTGATACATAGTAGGTGCTTAAAAAATGTGTTTGTTGTCTGTTGAATGGGTGCAGGTTTAGATGCATACTGTAAACATAAAGGGATCCCTGGTGGCGCAGGGGTTAAGTCTCAGCACTATGAAGCTGTCCGCAGCCACTGCAGCACGAGTTCGATCCCAGGCCAGGGAGCTTCCCACAGGGTGCAGCAGACCTCGCCTGCCTCGCCCGCTGCTCCCCTCAGCAGTGTGTTTCTGATCTGCCTGTTCTGCTCCCCACTCTGCCTCTGGTGAATCCTCTGACCCCCCACACCTCTGGCCTACACCCCAGCTCTTGCATGCATAGATAAATAAATCTTTTTTTTTTAAAGATTTATTTATTTATACATACAAGCTGGGGTACAGGCCAGAGGCGTGGGGCAGCGAGAGGGCTCACCAGAGACAGAGTGGGGAGTGGGCGAGGCAGGAGAGGTCTGCTGCACCATGTGGGAATCTCCCCGGCCGGGCGTCGAACTCGCATTGCTGCTGCCGACAGCTCCACAGCGCAGCGCCCAACCGCTGCGCCACCAGGGAGGCCCATAAATAAATAAATCTTTAAAAAAAATAAGGGCACCCCCACATTCAGTTCTTGGATCTTCTTTAGTTTTCTTAAAGGGTTAAAAGCGCACGCTACAGCAGCTCGGCAGACGCAGAGTGTTTCAGGTAGGAAGCGCAGCCGCCGTCTAGATCAAGGGCTTTGCCAGCAGCCCAGGTGTTCCTCACTTTGGCCCCCACGGAAGCCGCTCTCCGGCTTGCCCGCATCGGCCACCTACTATTTGAGCGTCTAGCAGGGGCCTAGGCCTGAGTCCTGTTTTTATCGGGAGCTGAGGCAGGGCCTGCGGTTTCCTGGGCTTACACTTGGGGAGAGACAAGAGGAGAGAGGAAACACTCAGTCAGTCCTGACTGAGCGCGGACCTGATTCACGCAGGAGGCTGTGGAGGGAGCACCTGGGCGCATCCGACGCGAGGCCATGTTTGAAGCGGGCTTGCGTGCAGCACAGGAGCCGGTGGCCCTCGCTTGCGGGCCTTGTCTCCTTGTGATTGGAAGCGTGACGATGGCTGTGTGGTCAGTGAACTTATCAAGCTTTCCCCGCCTCCCGCCCTGGCTTCCGTGACCCGCACCCGCGCCGCCTTCCTCCTGGCTGTGCTGATGCCCAGGGCCGAGGGGCACGGGCGCGCGCCTGACTATGGATACCTGGGCCTCTTGTGCCTGGTCGGCCCGGTCTGCCTGGCCCCTGGGCTCCACATTGAAGGCCTGTGAAAATCACCGAGGGCTCTGAGAGCGGTTTACCCGCCTGCCCTGCCCTGCCCTGCCCTGGTGGCAGCGCTGTGACCCCGGGGCACGGGCAGTGGTCCACATGGCTGCGAGTCCATGCAGGGTTAGGGCACAGGGTTGGCTGCGAGTGAAGACAAGTGCTAGAGATGGCTGAGGCCGCCGCCAGCTAAGGTAAGCACGGAGCTGGGGTGGGGGGCAGCCGGGAAAGCGGTGACGGGCCCCACAGGCCGCCGCTCCCCCTCTCGGACCTGCGCTACCGGCCACCTGCTGCTCCCCCAGCCCCCCCAGCCCGCCCCACAGGCCCTTCTACCTCCCTCAACATGCCGCCTGTTGGGCTCATCCTCAAGGCCTTTGTGCTTCCCGTTCCCGCCCTGGAAACCTCTTATCATTTGGGTCTCCACAAAGAGGGACCCTCTGACCACTCCAGCTCGAGTGGCGCCCGTGAAACCCCTCTCTGCCGTGTCAGTCACCAATGTTTTCTGAACGGCGCCACCAAATCACCTCCCTTCCTGGCACCCTATTTATTGCTGCCTGCTCCTCCCACACCCATCCCTGCTTTGCTCCAGCGCCCACAGAAGTGTCTGCCACGCAGCTGGTGCTCAGTAAGCACTTATGCACTGGCCATCCTTACCTTTATCTTCCAAATCTCTCTTGCCCAAGCTCTCTCTGCTTCTCTCACGTTCAAATCCTTCCAACTTGCCCTCTGGGGTCCCCAATGCCACAGCAAATGATTTCCTTGCACCCTCACCACACACTTTACTGCTTCTTTCCGCATCGCTTAAGACTCCTGCTGTTCTCCATTGCTGCCCCGTGACCCCCTGCTCTAGCCCGCCAGAGTCAGTCTCACGTCACCCTCTGACCCCATTGTCAGCGTCGTCGCCCCTTGTTTACTCCTCAGTGTGGCCTGATTGTGCCACTGGGTTCTCAGGGCGCCCCCACAAGCTTCAGGCCTGTCCCAGCCTGCGCTGGTCAGAGGTCACAAGGGCAGGACAAAGCAACCATGGACATACCTGAAATAGCTGCCTCTTGGTGTGCTGGGGGCAGTGCCCATTCCGTAATCCCAAAGCTGCTCCACCGCAGCGATGAAGTACTGGCGGGTTCTCTTCTGAAAGCTGCGCGGGCCCTGATTTTCATCCTCACCATAAATGTCAAAATCTTCCCTCTTGGTTTCCGCGAGGAAAATTTCGTCGTAGTCTGCTCCGTCTCCCTCTGGCTGCAGAGTAGTTACAGCCGCCTCCCTTCGAGGGCCTGTCCCGAGTGCCGGCTCCAAGCCCCCTCGAGGCCCGGCACTCGCCTCCTTTCTGGCCCCCCTTGGCAGCGGGGGTGTGGCTTGTGTTGAGTCCCCTTGACCCCATGGAGAGAGACTGTCCTGTGGGCCTGGCTTGGGAGCCTTCTCCACGGTGCCTGGGTACGTCGCGCCCGCCAGGGGTGCTTCATTTCCCGTCACTTCCAGGTTGGCCTCCTTCCTTGTCTGTAAGAAACGGACCGCATGGCTACCTGCCCTTTTGTCTGAACCGTCTGCGTTTTGCGTGGCGCTGAGTGAGAAAAGGTCCTTCAGGAAATGTTTTGTGCCGGGCACGGTATGTGCTGGAGGCAAAAGTGCCTCCTTTTGGGTTGCTGTCTCCTGCCTTTCCATCTCTTCCTGGGCCTTTTTTTCTTGGGAGTGTGTCTCATTCGCTTGGACATTAGCTGCGTTCGTAAGCGCGAGGCTCTGGCCGTTAGGAAGGCCCCTCTGTTCGAGTCCTGTTTCCTCCGTAAACTCATCCTCCCCTGCTGCCACCTTATTCTCTGACAAGAAGCTCTGCTGCGCCATGGACTTTTCTGATCCGAAGGATGCCGATTGCTCTGGACCAGGCCTCAGTCCGGAGCTCAGGGCGTCCTCGTCCCGCGTCCTTTTTACCCGGTTTGCTGAATGTGGTGAGACGAGCATCTTGAGGAAGGGCAGGGCCAGGTTTCCCTCCTTTGCTGGGGCCACTTCCGTGCCATGTGACGAAGCAGTTTCCTGGGACACGTGACTTAGCCCCAGAGCTGCCACAGTTTTGTCCCTAAATGTTTCAGTATGAGTCAAAGACGTCACTTCTGGAAACTCAGCATTCTTTTCTAATACACCGCCTTGCCAGTCCACTGTTCTGTTCTCAGTTAGTGACACTGGCCCATCTGCGTGACTCCTCTGGTTAGTTGAGTTCATCTGTGACTTGTTCGTCTTTACCAAAGAGATGTTGCCTTTGGTCAGTGAAGCAGGTTCTTGAAGTTTTTTCTCTCTAAACAACTCATCCCTCTCCACTGAGAACACATTTCCTCCCAGTGAACTTTCCTGACTGGTCATTGAAGCCGATCCTGACACCTTGGGGTCATCATCTCCTTCACTCAGGCCTTCGGGCACACCAGGCCCCAGGAGGCAAAATGAGCTCTTGCCAGACACAATGGCACCTGGCGGATGGCTCGCGGGACCTGGCCTGCTGCGGGGGCGCACAGAAGCTGTGTTTCTAGTGCTTGCTGCTAACTTGTCTGAGGGAGCTGTTGGTGAAGTTATTAGATTGCTTGAACTAGAAAATCTTGAGTCGAGTTTCTTCGCCTCTACTGGTACGGTTGTTCCCAGGTTCTCATTTGATCTTAACTGAAGTTCTGGCTCAGGATTCAATACTCTGTCCCCACCTGCTCTGAGAGGTGACACCTCAGATGGGCTTTCGTTACTTCCCACTGCTCCAGGGGAGCGGTCAGCAGCCGTGGTTGCGGTGTCCTGGAGAGCAGACCCAGATAACACGCGTGGCGTAGGAGCCTGTCCCGAGGGCGTCGGCGAGACGCTGGCGGGAGCACTTGGCGCTGTAAGCTGCTGCTCTCTCTCTCCAGTCTGATGGCCGGTTTCCTCTGTGCCATTTTCTGGAGCTGTGCTGGATATGAATAGCTGTTGCCAAGTGCTAAGGTGTCTTGAATTCACAGAGAAGCTTCTGGGTTCAATGGCATCATTTTCACTCATCAGGGAGGCGGGGATATCTTCGTAGGTGTCATAATGATCATCACCGGTGTTCCTGTTGCAACTGGAAACCTCCAGCAGGGCTGTCATGCCTCTGCTCCGAAACTCTGAGTTGTGGCACCCCAGAACCCACAGACCTAGAGATGAGGAACAATAAAACTTTGGTTACTGATAACCCAGGCACCGAGCAAGCTCTGTAGTGGACAGATAATGGGATAATAATGCAGAAACGGAGCTAACAGACAGAGAGCGAGGGCGTGAGTGCGCGCACAGAACTCGTCGATAATGACAGCGACTTAATGCAGGGGCGTCTGCCTCAGCCGGATCAAAGGACAGGTTTAGTCACAGGCCACTGACAGTCATTCTAACATGTGTCAGTGGAGTTTTTTCATATGATGATATTGGTTTTGATTCCCCAGAAATTTCCTGATCAGAACTTATCTGCAGAAAATCCTTAAGTGTAAAAGAATAACTACAATCTTCAGGTAGTTTTTTGGGCTTGCCTCCGTGGGTTATGGGGACAGGAGGGCTAGGAAGCATGGAAGGGCCTAGTGCTTGTTACTGAGCTCTGCAAATGCAGAAATAATCTGTTGGATATAGGCCAGGTCAGTGTTCCTCCTGACCACAGGGGGGTGCTCTCAAAAGTGGCTCTTAAGGAAATTGACAGTCGCATTCTTGCTGAAGGCATGTGGTTTGAAGGCATGTGTGCAGGTACTTCCCAAAGGCTTCTAGGTAGTATTTATCCAGTAGTACCAAAGTTCCCAAACATACAGAAACATCTTTAGTCCTCACATGTTTAACTGCATGTGTTATATAAATATATATTCACCATTACATTTAGAAAACACTCTTAAAATTTAGCCCATGGCAAGGAAAGGCACTTTTCTGAGGAGAGACTTTAAGTTAAACACATGATACGGTGCTGTCATAAATGCCTTGCAATTATCAAAAACACTTGAACCATTCGGTGTCTTCCCAGACATGAGCAGACATGAGCAAAAGAGCACCTGGATCGCCAGTGAAGCATTAACAGCTGTTAGTGAAAGAATAATACAAAGATCTAACCTGGGTTTTCCATTGACATGAACACAGTTTCTCCTGAGAAGGGGAAAAGGGTGAGTGTGTCTTCGTAGACCATTTTGTGCTTGAAGGTATATCCAGAGAAGAAAACGGAGAGGAAGTCAGTTTGTGCTCCAACACTTAGAATGTACCAGTATGCCACCTCATGCAAGCAAACTGACAGCTGCAAGCGATCAAAAACATAACCATTGATGCCTGCAAAATAAATGGGAAACAAGAGGTTTTAGCAGGATCTGGATTTATTATTTGAATTGTCATGATATGATTAGAATTGATTATATGTCATACCCGTTATCTGATGCCCAAGAAGATATAGCATTATATGTCCCTCCAAAAGTAGATTGTTAATACTTGATCACCTAGGCCTGAATCCCAAAGTGAGGAGATTCATAGGGCATCATGATAAAAACAGATTTGTAAGTGATATGATCGGGGTGGCAGTTTGATGAGGAACAGGGCACTTGCAAAGTTAACATCTGCAAATGTTCCAGATTCAAGGAAACAGATTTCAAAGAATGAGGACAAGTAGATCCAATGCAGGATAGACAAAATGCTACAAAAGACAACATTGACCAATATATTGGAATATTGACTTTCAGTTAAATAAATGCATTGTATTTATGTTAAATTTTATGAATTTCATAACTCCACTCTGGTTATTCATAGAAAATACAAAATAAAACATTAAGTAGTAAAGGGAAACAAGTGAAAATGGAAGAACAACATATTAAAGTCTATGGGATGCTGCAAAAGCAGTTTTAAGATGGAAATTTATGGCACTGTAACCTGAATTGTGAAAAAAGGAAGATCTTAAATAGACAATCTAACTACATCTCAAGGAACTAGAAGGAGATGACAAAACATAGCCCAAAGTCAGCAGGAGGAAGGAAATAGCAAAGATCCATGCAAAGATAAGTAAGAGATCAGAAAAAAAAGATTACCAAAACTAAGATCTGGTTTTTTTGGAAAGATATATAAGATTGACAAGCCTTTAGCTAGACTAAGAAAGAGAACGAACTAAAATTAATAAAATCAGAAATGAAAGAGAGGACAGGTACAACGGATATCACAGAAATATAGAGGACTGTGAACTACTATGAACAATTAGTTACCCACCAACAAATTAGATAACCTTATATAAGTGTGTAAACTCCTAGAAACATGAAATCCACCAAGAACGAATCTTGAAGAAATAGAGAATGTGAAGAGACCAATAATGAGTAAGGAGGTTGAATCAATAGTCAAAAACCTCTCAACAAAGAAAATCTCAGGGCTAGATGGGTATTACTGGTGAATTCTACCACACATTTAGAGAATTAATGCCAATCCTTTACAAACTCTTCATTTTATGGCCAGCATCACTCTTATACCAAAGCCAATAAGGGCACTACAAGAAAACTAGAGACCAATATTCCTGTTGCATATAGATGCAAAAATTCTCAACAAAATGTTACCAAAGTCAATTCACCAGTACAATAAAAGTCTCATCTACCAGGATCAAGTGGGATTCATCTTTGGAATGCAAAGATGATTCAGCATATACAAATCAATAAATGTGATATAAAATGTGATGCACCATATTAACAGAATTAAAGTTAAAAAGCACATGTTCATCTTAATAGAGGAAGAAAGAACTTTTAATGAAACTCAGCATCCTTTCATGGTAAAAATGCTCAACAAATTGGATATAGAAAGAACATGGCTCAATATAATAAAGGCCATATATGATAAAACCACAGCTAGTAGCATACCCAATGGTGGAAGGTTGAAAACTATTCTTTTAAGGTCAGGAGTAGACAAGGGGGCCCACTCTCACCACCTATTCAACGTAGTATTCAACGTAGTATTGGAAGTCCTAGCCAAACCAATCAGGCAAGAAAAAGAAATAAAAGACATCCAAACTGGAAGGGAGAAGTAAAACTGTCTTTGTTTGCAGATCATATGATGTTATATAGAAAATTCTATAGATTGCACCAAGAAACTGTTAGAGCTAATCAATGAATTCAGTCAAGTTACAGGATACAAAATCAATATACAGAGATTAATTGCATTTTTATACACTAACAACAAAAAATCTGGAAGACAAAGAAAATAATCTCATCCATAATAGCATCAAAAAGAAAAAAATTTGAGGAATAAATTTAACCAAGGAGATAAGCTATTTGTACATTAAAAAACAGAAGACTTTGATAAAAGTCTTTCACAAATAGAAAGCTATCCCATGTTCATACGTCAGAAGAATAATATTGTTAGTGTCCATCCTACTCAAAGTTATCTATAAATTCAAGGCAGCCCTACCAAAATCCCAATGATGTATTTCACAGAAATAGATAAAACAGTCCTAAAATTTGTATGGAGCCACAAAAGATCCAGAATTGCCAAGGCAGTCCTGAGGAAGAACAAAATTGGATACATCACACTTCCTGATCACAAGTTATACTACAAAAGGAAAGCAGCTAAAATAATATGGCACAAAAATAGACACACATACCAATGAAACAGAATCAAGATTCCAGAAATAAGCCCTCACACACATGGCCAACTAAGATTTGACAAGCAGCCAAAAATTTTAATGAGAAAGGATAGTCTCTTCAGTGAATGGTGCTGGATCCTGAAAATTTCCTCTTATGTTTTCTTTGAAACTTTTTGTGGTTTGTTTTACTGTATACATGTGGAGCTCTCAATCATCCATTTTGAGTTAGTCTTTGTTTCAGGTGTGTGATTTGAGTTGAGGTTTGTAGTTTCGTATATGAATGGCCAATTGTTTCAACACCATTTGTTGAGAAATTTATGATTTCTCCCTTGAATTGCACTTCCATCTTCCTCAAAAATCAGTTAGCCATATATAGGTGGGTCTATTTCTGTACTACGTATTCTGTGTCATTGAGCCCTGCCAATACTACACTGTCTTGATTACTATAGTGTTAGAGTAAGTCTTAAAGTCAGGTAATATGAGCCTTCCAACTTAATTCTTCAATTTCAAAATTGTTTTGGCTATTCTAGTTCCTTTGCCTTTGTATATTCATTTTATAATATGCTCTTCTATACCAACAAAAAATTCTGCTGGGATTGTAACAGAAATTGCATTAAATCTAAAGATCAATTTGGGGATAGCTGACATCTTCATTCTGAGTCTTCTGATCCATGAACGTGGGCTATCTCTCCACTCACTTAGGTCTTCCAAGTTTTTTTTTTTAAGATTTATTTGTGCATACAAGCTGGGGTACAGGCCAGAGGCAAGGGGCAGTGAGAGGGTTCACCAGAGACAGAGTGGGGAGCAGAACAGGCAGGTAGACGGAAACACACTGCTGAGGGGAGCAGCGGGCGAGGCAGGAGAGGTCTGCCGCGCCCTGTGGGAATCCCCCCGGCCGGGCGTCGAACTCGCGTTGCTGCTGCTGACAGCTCCACAGCGCAGCGCTTAACAGCTGTGCTACCAGGGAGGCCCCCTTTCAAGTTTTTAAAAAAGATTTATTTTCTCTATTTATGCATATGAGAGCTGGGGTGTAGGCCAGAGGTCGGGGGGGATGAGAAGATTAACCAGAGACAGAGTGGGGAGCAGAACAGGCGGATCCACTGAAATCTACTGCTGAGGGGAGCAGCGGGGAGACAGGGGAGGTCTGCTGTGCCCTGTGGGTCAGCTCCCTGGTCGGGGATTGAACTCTTGCTGCAGTGGCTGTGATAGCTTGATAGCGCTGAGACTTTAAGCCCCATGCCACCAGAGAGGCCCAAGCTTTGCTTTTTTTAATCAATGTTTTGTAATTTTCAGCTTATAGATCTGGCACATATTTTGCTGTATTTATGCTTAAGTATAAATATAGTTCATTTTTTGAACTATATGATACTGTTTTTGTAATTTAAGTTTTCAAATGTTTGCTGAACTCCACAAAAAACTACTAGAACTAATAAATGTTTATCCTGATTGCAGAAAACAAGGTTAACTCACTGACTAGTACTATGAGGTTTTTGTGGTGTTCTTGAGAGTTTCTATGTAGATAAACATGTCATGTTTAGTTTTATTTCTTTAGTTCCAATCTACTTGCCTTTAAATCGGTGGTACTTTGTTATGTCAAGTCTAAACAACCGACGCAATCTCTGTGTGTGTGGTGTGTTTATATATGATTGTATAGTCATGGAGAAAACATGTCTTAGCACTAGCTACTTGGGCAGAGGATGAGTGGAAGGGTGCGAAATAAAAGGAGACTGGGATGTAACAGGGCGTGGGCAGCCAAGTAATACTTACGTACATTCCATTTTTATTTGTCAATTATACCTTGATAAAGGTGTAAGGGAGATGTTGGGTTTATTTTTAATGTACAATATTTTGATTAATTTGATTGCTAAATTGTTATGGTTGGTAGCTGTTTTTGATATGTCAAATTGTATTTCCTTTGTATTTCCCATGCAATTTACCCATTGAGCGCATTTTATGCAAGGAAGGAATGTGCGTGTTTGGGTAAATGAAAACTGTGTCTTATGTGTTTGTCCTATAAAAATAAAGTTCTCTGAGTAGTCGATATCTTCTTAAAGAAAAAACCAAAATATGTATTATATGACTGTACTTATGCACTGATAAAATGTGCGCTCTGAAGATAGATGTCTCCTTGCACAGGACACAGATCCACCCGGTATCTGGATAGTGATTTTGTGACTTTGGTCTCCCTGTGTTCGTGGCCCACTGGACTCCAGGGCTGCGCCACTCACTGTGCATGAAGTTGGAGGCCTGGAACTCTGGGTCCTCGGGCTGCACTCCGTCTGCACGGGGGAGGAAGCGCTGCATATTCTCTGCGAGGTACCAGCTTTGATTCTCGTCAAATACAGAAAACAGGATGACATTTCTCTTGTCAGACATCATCTGTTCGTTACACGCATTGGAAGAGAGGAAGCAGTGCGAGTGTTAGCAGATGAGAATGACTGGCGCTGCGTGTGATACGCGCATGCGCTGTATCTACAGTCCTGTGTTCAAGTGCATTTCTCCCTGGGGGCATGGTGACTGCATGTACCTGGCAGCGCAGCTAGGGCTACAAGCCATGAGCATGTGCTCTCAGGACAAGAGGGTGACTGGGCCTGTGAGGAAGCTGGACTCATGGACACATGCTGGCAGAATTCTTGATAGCCTGTAACCTCATCCTCTCCAAGTTCAGGTCCAGAGATTTTCACTCTTTAAAGACCCAAGTGATCATTCCGTGTCTCTCTTAGACAAGTCAGTCAAGTCAGATGAATGCCTTTCGGGAACTTCTACCTAGCAAGCACCCTTCCGCAAAGCTACCAATTTAAAAAAAGTCCAAGTAGAAAACATATCAAATAACAGGGTTAAGATGAACCCTAAAATGCTAGCTAGCTAACACTACCCCATCAGTTTCCTGTTGAAAAAGGTGAAACTTTTTCCAGAAGAGCAGTTTGTTGAGCTGAATGTAAGATTTAATCTGTAAACTTCACTGATGCGTCTAAATTTCATTTTGCATAATCTATAGCTACAGAAACTCAAATGCTGAGAGGCTAAGTCCTCTTCCAAAACCTGGCAGAGAAACTATAATCAGAAAAAATCTGTCAGGACAGGCACACAGCCAAATTTGCGACAGTGTAGACATGCCTCAGCTACATGCCCCAGTGAGTGAACAATGACACTTTTCTTGTCCAGGGAATTTACATTTGCTTTTTGAAGCAGCAGAAATGGCCCAGATTCTATCCATATGCTGAAATAGTTTTTCAAATACTTTGCTCAACAAGTATCTATTGAACTCCTACTAAAAGCAGGGAGCTGTGTTAGTTTTGAGGTGCCTTTGAGTCACCCTTGATGAGATATCCAGGAGAAGTCCTGACTATAGATATAAATCTGTGGGTCACCTATAAGTAGGCACTAATTAAACATGTAAAAGTGGGCAAGATCACTACAAAGAGCACAATTTTTGACTCGGAAGGAGCATCACAGAAATAATTTCGGGCCCGGGCTCTCCTAGCCATCCACCCAGCAAGTTTATTGCAGCAAAGCCAAGTCCAGACAGGCTGTGAGGAACCAGCTGAGTTCCGAGTCGGTCTTGCGGGCCTCGCTCACTCTGCGGGCTCGGGCGCCGTGTACAGGAACCGCCTTTGGTTTGCAGCTTCGCGGCCAGCACTGGGAAAGGCGAGCACTCACCTGGTTTCCTCTTTTGTCTACGGATCCTTTGTAGCAGATGAGCAGAGGGCCGATGAGGCCTGAAGCCAGATCTCGCTCCAGACTGACGGCGCTGGTGTAATGCCGGGTCAGGCACCGAGGGTCTGCCTTAGTCGGTCCGTCCCCTGGACTCACTGTCCACCTGTACTTGAACATCTCCCCGGGCTGAATTGGCAGATGTTTCAAGTGTTTCACACCTACCCACACCCAGACCCCAAAGAGCGTGATCAGCTGGTGACCGTGTCGCCACGGTGAGGCTCCACGAATCTTTATGCCCATGGGAAGTCTCTCCGTACTGGAAACGAAATTTCCTCCTGGGACATGTTTGAGAGTCGCACGATTTCGGAGTGATAAAGATGGTCTACGAGAGTTCTGTTAGCCTGTCAGAGTTGGAATGTATAGAAAGAATAGATGATCTCTTCCCCAGCACTTAAAATGCACCGCTGAAAACATATGGAGAGGAAAAGAGTCCCATGGGACATCAATGTGTGCGTGCGTGCGTGCGTGCATGCGTGCATCTGTGTGTGTGTGTGCACGTGCGAGAGACAGAGACCCGGGATGCAGGGGCCTCAGGGCAAGAACTGTCTCATTTTAGGAATCAAAATGCGCTTTGGGGCAGGTTTAACCCCCAGGTCCCGCGTCAACCCCAGTTTCAACCCGACCCCCACACGGAGCTCTCCACCCCCCGGGTAAGCCTTGTCTGAGGCTCTGAGGTGGGGGGACTTGGAGAACAGCGTGGCGTGCGCTTTCCACATCTCTCAGCCTCTTCCCTCCCTCTTCCAGGAACCGGGAGAGTAGGCGGGAATCACACTTGCTTCTCGGGCTCTGCCACCCAGTGACTCCCTGTGATCACACTGTTTGGTCACATCGTGGCGGGTGTCCAAACGCCAGCCTCTGCTTAGGACCCAGGTGTGGTTGCTTTGGAGTCACGGCGGGGGCCTCGGCACTGCACGGCATGAGCCACCCTCCTCCTCTCATCAGCTCCTACCTCAAGGGATGTATCCAAGAGCCTCATGTTCCCGGGACCCCGTTCTAGCAGGGTGTCTTCAAAGAGATGCAGCCGGCTGCCCTCGACCACGTCGAGGCAACTCGTGCTTCCTCATGTGCCCACTCCACCCTCTGTGAGGATGGGCACTGCCGCCCTCCGAATTCTCCACGTAAATGGAAGTACCCACAACTGTGCTCATGTGCCTCTGAGTGGCAGGGAACATGCGTGCCCTGTCCCCAGACTTCTGTCACTTGCCCTTTCTCCATAACATGCTGCCTGAGCATCTGGGAAACGACTTGACATGAAGTTAGCCTGGGCTTGAGGTCCTCCGCCAAGGACGGGGGCAAGGACCAGCATCCTCTTAGCATTTTTTATTACTTTTTCCTATTTACGGTTGAGGCCAAGGCCGCATCTGCGTCTGGAAGGCCCGAACGAGAGGTGCGCGTACCTTTCGGCAGCCTGCCTGAGTGCAAGGGGCTGACGTCAGCGATTCCGTGGGGGTAGATGTTGTAGGGCCGGCTGGCTTGGTTCTTAAATATAATCTGAACGCAAAAATGAGACAGAAGAGCAAATCTGAAGACCGTTCGGCTGAGCAACGGGCGTGAAGCCGTACGTCTGAAACCCACAGTGTCAGGGGCACGTCAAGAAAAGAAGTCTACCAGAGCTGGGCACCCGAAGCGGGGGCCGTGCCTCTAAAGCACAAACAATAAAGGAAACCCGGGTCCTTCCTGCAGCTCGTGGGGACGAGCCCCTCTTGGCGGGCACTCAGGGCTCGGCAAAGCGACTACTCTTGACCTGACGAGCCGCATCCAGTCAGCCGCGCCTCCTGTTCTTTACAAGCCTTTCCACTCATCAAATTCTTCTAAGCTCATGTCTGAAAACAGTCTAGAAGCTAAATTGGGCTCGTGGGCCGGCACTGCGGGTTGCGGTGGTGTGTGACTAGTGGAAAAGGTCTAGAAGGCTCTGTGCCAAGGCAGCAGCAGGTTGAAAAGGGCAGGCCAAATTCTAGAGGTTTCTATTGTTTAAAAGTCCAATCTGGATTTCTTTGGGTAACTTTTAGAGTTCTAAAAGGCATGGCCATTGGGTATGGCCTGAACCGTGAAGGTTTTAGAAGCTCAAACCCTCTAGGCCTTTTCTTTGCATGTGACGTCATGTCCTCCTTGCACTTACCAAAATAGAGTCCCCCACTTCCCCGTACAGCAGCGGGCCCAAGATGCCTGACTCCCGTGGAGCAGCGGCCCGCGTCGCAAATGTCTCATCTGTGTAGGCCACAAATCGCGCTTTTTTGTACTTGCTGCCAATCTGCTGAGGACCTTTGTCTAAATACAGACTTTCATAACCTCTGTGTGAGACACAGACAAGAGGTGGAGACAATTCTAGCTGGGGGACAGGGCACTGAAATCCCAGGGGCGGGGCTCCGCGTTGCGGGGGGCACACACCTGTTGCTGCGAGCCTGGGCTGTGGGGGCGTAGTCCCAGTCCTCCTCTTCAGCAGCAATGTAGTGCACCCACGTTTTGGGGTGCTTCTTGGCGACTGAGCGCATTTGGAGAGAAGGCTGAGGGCTGTCATCGAACCCGACCACGTGCATGTCAGAATCATAAAGGTCTTCGTCGTCATAATCTTCCGCTTCATTCTTTTTCATCCGTACTTGGGGTTCCTCCGGGCAAGTGTGCACCTTGACGTAAGCTTCCATACCCGCTGGATCAGACAGACCCCCAGATGCCACAGCGTCAGCGCGCCACCTGCGGACCAGCTGCTACAACCCAGGCCTGTTTTTCCCATTTCTCTGCAGTTTTCACAGAACATCTCTTCAGCTGCGACCCACAGTCCCTCCTCATTTTCGCCACCCCATTCATCCCCAAACTGCCCTCCCTCCGTCACCAGCATGCAGGGACACTCACCGGCAACACAGCACTCAAGCCCCTGAGGCTTGGGTCTTAGAGATTTGCAAGGTCAAATCTCTGCAGAAACCTCGGCTGTGGCCTGATGTGGCCCTACGCTGCATGGCGGCGAGTAGGTCCCGCTGCAAGTAGAGCCGGGGGTGTCTCTTGTGTCACAACCCCCGCTATTACCGTGCTGGTGGGAAGAGATGCGGCAGAACAGCAGGAACTGGCCGAGGTCCATCAGGACTGTCTGGGCGGTGAGGAAGGTGACCGGCGAGATCTCCAGGGAGGCCTGGCGATGGTTCCTCACTAGAAACGTGTGTCCTTCGAGGAAGATGGAGTGCACCTCGGGGGTGGTGCCCATCGCGATCACGTGCCAGTACACTTGTCTCCGGTGACATCCAGTCAGACCTGTAGAGCAGGGGTCGGACGGGGCAGGAAGTGAGAAAGGCTCGAAAAGCACTTTCTAGGACAAACTGAATTGCCGCATTTCCTGTACGGACTGGGCAGCTTTCCGGGCTTCGGTCAACTGAGGGCATTGATGGCCATTCATGCCCTCTAGGCTTTGTGCCTCTTGCCTGGACCGCCCCTTCGGTCTCCCTCTCTCACTCCCCCTCTGTCCAGCCACCCAACGTGGGCTTGCTCAGTCTCCCTCTCAAAGTCCTCCCTCGGTTTCCTCACAGCCCACATGTCCCAAAGAGAGTTGCTACCTCCATAGCCTCGTCGCCCCGCAGAGCTCCTGCCTTCAGCTCCCAGCTCCATTCCGCAAGTGACACTTGTCCCCACGCCCCTTCTCGCACCTGCTTCGGCACCAGCCACAAAACGTGGCTCCTATCGGCTCTGTCAAGCCCTGCTGAGGTTTTTTGCTTTAACTAGTTCATTCCTCACAAAAACCCAGGAATGTAGGAATTATTATTATCCGCCTCTTGCAGGAGACAACACGGATGTGCAGAGACTCAAACAGCCTCGTGCTGGGACTGCGCGCTGCCCCCATTAGGGCCCTGCCACCACCGTCGCCACCCGCTGCCTGCCCCGGGCAGCTCCCAGCCGCGGCACAGTCTGCGCCACAGAAGCGGCTTCTTTCCTTCAAGCCACAGAGAGACACAGATGTGATCCGGGGTCCTTTGGCCTAAGGCCCCTCAGTGGCCGCCATTCCACAGAGTGGGGACGTGCGTGTTTGCAAGTCATACAGAGTAGTTATAGAATCAGTGGGAAATACAGGAAGCAGCTAGGAAGAAAGTGTCCATCTTCATCCTTCATATTCTCCCGCTTCTGAAAATGTCCGACACAGTTTGGCCATGAATTCCGAATTGAAAGTAAGTTTTCCTTAGAATGTTTAAGGTGTTGCTCGTTAATATTGCCTACAATTTGCGTGTTTTTATGCGTGACCTGTTTCTCGCTGGGAAAATGTAAATGCTCTCTCCTGTTCTCTGAGATGCCATCATCGTAATTTTGTGTGCGAACCTTTTTTATTTATCCTGCTGGGATGGTTTCATAGGGAGATCAATCTGATTCTTAATACTTCTATCATTTCTTTGAGTTTTAAAATCTGATTTAAGTTATACCCTCCATCTCCTTTTCTTCTGCATGCGGGAGATGTTTCTCTATTCTACCTTCTTTGAGTCTGTACTTTGACAGACATATCCCTAATTTTTTTGAGCATATTCTTTTCTGCTTTTGTGTCATAGAGTCCAACTGGTACTTTTTTGGTGCAGTAGTGCCTTGAATATTTATGAAAATTGAGGCTAGAGCTTCTGACAAGTTCTCTTCGGTTACAGGCACAACCTCTTTTTTTCCTTTGTTTATCTCTGCATATTTTGGCCTTTCCTTAACTATCTCCTGGTCCAGTGGCCACTTATATTTATGCCACAGGAAAGAGCTCTGTGAATGTGGCCCATGCTGGAGGAGTCAGCCACTGCTCGTCAGCCCCCCAGCACCCTGCTGTGTGAGGGCCACCGTGCAGACCCCCCAGATACCTGGCAGAGATCTGTTTACATAGCCGTTGATGGTGTGCATTTCGGGCGCCCGGGTCAGCGAGTCATCCGTGTCGGAGTACCAGCTCTTCCCTGGGGAGAGGCAAATATGGAGCCACCAGCTGCCGGGGCCCTCGGCGGCCCTCAGGGTCAGCAAAAGGGAAGGGACAGTTTCCACAGGGCGGACATTCCTGCTCCAGCTGGTTCTCTGTCCCTGTGTTGTCCCTGACGGCAGCTGGCAGCGGGTGGAATCGGGCAGGAAGGGGCATGTACTTGGGTGTCTGGGCAAGCTCCCACCTCGGGAACCCCAAGTCCATCCGCCCAGCCACGGGGTCAGGGGCCGGCACGCATGCCAGACAGGAAGACACAGCCAGTACTCAGCTCACAATTAGCTTCCCAGACAGAAAAGCTGATATCTACCCTCGAGTGAGGAGGGACAGAATGGAGCGGCGAGCAGGGCATTATGGGAGCAGAGGGGAGAAGGAACTCGGCTTGGCTTGAAAGGAGAAGGGCGTGAGGCCAACGAAGATAAGGACTCAGTGAAACCAGAGCGGCTCAGAGGAGAGGAGGAGAGGTGGGGAGGGGGAAGTGGGGAGGAGAGGGGGGCTTCAC
This sequence comes from Scalopus aquaticus, assembly GCA_004024925.1. Taxonomy (NCBI): domain Eukaryota; kingdom Metazoa; phylum Chordata; class Mammalia; order Eulipotyphla; family Talpidae; genus Scalopus; species Scalopus aquaticus. Next base: position 18,413 of record PVIJ01004841.1, read on the forward strand.
CTGGTGAGAGAGGCCTTCCAGCCAGAGGAAACAGCACGAGCAAAGGTCTGGAGGCAAGAAAGAGCTGCGTTTGGGTGAAAGAGAAAGTAGGCAGGGCGCGGGGGCCTGGCCAGGAGGCAGGAAGAGGGTCTCAGCAGGGACAGGATTGGGCATCTGGTCTGTTGGCCTCGACATGAAGTCAAAGGCTCTCGCAGCCAGGCACAAATCAAGCAGCATCTCAAAGTTGTTGAGAGCGGGGGCTGGAGCGGCGGGCGGCGCGGCCTGGTTGGGCAGCAGAAGCGTCTGCTTTGGACAGGAGGACATCGTCCAGTGGGGTCTCGCCCGCCCACAACCTGCGAGATGGCTCCCTGCGTGCCCCATGACTATGGCGTGGACACGAACAGACCAACCATCAGCAACATTTCTGAAAGGACGAGAAGAGGTATCGGGAAAGAAGAGAGAAGTTTGGGTGATGAGGGACGCCAGCCAGCTCCCTGCGTTCGCTCTGCCCCCAGAGCTGCCCATGGGACTGAGGTCAAGTTTTGTTCTTGGACTTTGCTCCCCCCTTCATTCCACGGGCTCTCTGGGATCCTGCCCCCAGACGGCCGCAGCCTCCTTCTCAAGGACCAGATGAAATGGTTTCTTTCAGGGGCCGTTCACTAACCTTCGGCAAATACAGCAAAAAGCAGCACAAACTCGTCCAGGGGCTGCGCGCTGTCTTTGGCTAGAGTTCCTGAAAGAGAAGCGGGTGTATTTACATCTGTGAAGGCTGCTGGAGGGGGGCATCAGGGGGGTGCGTGTCACTGCCGCTGCTCAGGAGGCCACACCCACAGCCCCCTTGGCCTCCCCACTCTGCTCTGCGTGGGTCTCCGGTACCAGTGCTTCTAGAACTATCAGGGGTCACACTCCTACTTCTGGGAAGCAGAATAAGAACAACGAAATAAAAAAGATGTACAAAATACAAGCCCATTTAATCACATGTCATCTGCGTTCAGAGCAAATATGAAAGAAAAAAAGACAGAGGCACTCACACCGCTCATGGAAAATGTGCAAAAGAGGCAACTGCCGCACAGAATGGCGGTCTCTGCTAACATTTTTTTTTCACTTCTGCAGTGGTAAACAAAGAAAAAGCTCTGCGTGCAACACCAGTTGTCCACAGTGGCCAGCTGTGTCCACACCCAAAAAGAACCTCACATATGTCAGCGAGGGTGGCGGTTAGCGTCGCGCCCCACTCAGGAGGCGATGAGACCCATCTGCTCGTCGGGCTGGGCCCGAGCTTCGGGGAAGGGCGTCTCAGGGCAACCGATGTTAACTTCGCTTTTCCGGGGAGAGAGGGCACGTCACAGCCCCGACCTCGTGTGCGTGTCCCTCCGCCAAACCTCTAAAACATTCCTTACCCCTCCCCCAAGACCTATATTAACTCCTTTCTTGGCGGAGATAATTCCCTTCGCCTGGCTCTTTCCCTCACGCCAGTAAATCTGAGCTTGTTGCTGCTGATCTCTAGCCCTTCTCTTTCTCGAAAGCACTAGAATGGAATTTGGGGGAGATACTGCCCGCCCACCACTGAACAAGCAGCTGTCATGGGGACTTCGGGCCACAGACACATGGATCTGCCTGTCCAGCATTCTCTGCTCATGGTTTGTCTTTGCCGTTGGGTTTCAGCAGGGGTCAAGTTTGAGATGGCAGATGGAAAAGTCGCTCAGTGCGCCATCTTGATCGGAAGCTGGCTTAAGAAATTTGGAGACACCAAGCTTCATGAAGATTCTGGAACTCCTCACCCATACAAATGTGACATTCAGGTAAAGCTGTCTCCAAACATTTAATTCTTTGTATTTTATTTTTAAGATTATCAAGCAGTGAAATTGACCTTCGAAAACCTTTTGGTGTCTAAGTAAATCTATGAGTTGTAACACAGAGATTCACGAGGCCACCGCCATTGGGACACAACAGTTCCAGCCCCACCTGCTTGAGAGTCACAGTCACGCCTATACACAGGGTCACACAACATTCGACCCTCTGACACCGCCCTTCACCCAGGGCGGGGCCTCCGAGCCTGTCTGTCCTGCGGCCGGGTCAGTACTTTGCTCGAGCTGCTGGCCAAGCCGTGCCTGGCTGCACCTGCGCTATATAAGAAACCGCCCACAATTCTGACACCAAAGAAATCTGAAATTTGAAAAATAGTCACAAAACTTTTTCCCCGTCTGGAGCTTTCCACTGACTCTGTTTTTTCGGTCTCCTCACAGTGTTTTCAAAAATGTTTTTTACAAAGCAAAATAATTTGATGAGGGCAAATTTATCCTTTACCTTTTGTACGAATCTTATGGCTTTCTGGTGTCTTCTAATAACCCCAGCTCGTGAAGACTCTCTGCTGTTTCCTAAAAGTTTTGTGGCTTTTTTTATTCATTAAAAGGTGAAGTCTATTTAAAAGGGGGAAAGGTCTGGCTACTCCACAGTGGAAGGTCCGTGTTGAAGGGACAGAGCCTGGGACTGTCACCTTCCAAGGACCAAGCTCCGGGCAGTGTTTGACTCAGCCGCACGAGAGACCCCGAGCAGGGCGCCACAGGCCACGAGCATTAGTCAGTGACTGTTGCCCTTGTAGACCGTGGTAGCGAGGGTCAAGCAGCAGGTAACTGGCACCGAAAGGGCTCCTTGAGGCTGACCTCACCATTCAGAAGTGCAGGCGAACAATGCATCACGCAGCCCTGACGTCCCCGCGCGGCGCCACGCCCGCTCTGCGCTCACCTTCTCTGCACACCAGCAGGGCCCCGAGGAGGCCGGAGTTCACATCCTTGACCGGATCCACATGCGACAGATATGAGTAGGTGAGACACGGCGGGTCTGAGGCCATCGGGCCGCCCTCCTTCAGGACCTGCCAGACGTAGGTGTGGCTGTCCCCAGGCATCACTTTGTCATCCTCCTTCTCCTTCTGGCTGGTCTGATCCTCGTATTCGGCCCCTAATCAGGGAGGAATAAAATGGCGCTTTCTCTACGCATGGTCCACGCAGGGAAACATCTCGAGCTTGTTGACACCAGTAGACTCTCCACAGAGACAATCTTTCTGCAACTTAGTTTGGAAGAGTGAAAATCAGCAGCTCTGGGGGGGGGGGGGTACGGGTACCCCAGCAGGCTTGTGGGCAGAGGCAAACCCGGGTGGCTGAGACCAGATCTACGCAGCACCAGCTCAAGGCGATTGCCTCTTCTTACCCAGCCCAAGGCGGTTCGACTCAACACGTGCTGGGGTGTACTTGGCCCCAGATTCTTTAATTGGTGAAGGTTTCTGGGCTTAGGAAGGTGGAGGAAATGGGATTTTTAGGGTCCGTGGCCTGACACCCAAGGGGGAACAGGGCGCCTGATTAAGCTTGGACTGAAGTGACCATGCTTCCCGGAAAGGCCTCCACTAGGCCCCGAGGAGGAAGTGCCCCGCCACGCGGGGTCAGGCGCTCTCACTGCCCTTGCGGGAAATGCCCCGCCTAGCCCCTCCCCTGCCCGGGGCTGTTCCGTGTTGAGGGCGCCAGTGTAAGTGGCCCACCCAGAATTCTTCCTTCCCAGGCATGGGCTGGACCGAACTTTCCTCAGACTGAGAAAACTGGGCCAGCAGGTGTGAGAGGAGCTGCTGGCAGGACCCCATCAGGAAACATGCAAAGAAATGGTCCAAGCTCAGTGGCCACTGGCGACTCCCGGCTCCCGCGCCAGGCGCCACTCCGGGGCTAGCGAGCAAGGCCCTGGGGGTCCTGGAAGGAAGCCTTCCAGCGCCGGCTGCTCTCACGGCTCTCCCCAACGGGAACGGACAAGAAGTCCACGTGTGTCAGTACCCCGTTTTCTCCACCAGGCCTTGGAAACACTTCCCCAATGTCACGCTCCAGTCACATGTGGCTGTACGAAAGCCAGGCTGGCCTGTCTCTGGGGCGGGGCCCAGGGCCGGCGTCACACAGTATGAAAGGGGCCGCAGGAGCCCGTGACCTGGGCACTCCTGGTCAGCCGCTCACCAACCACTTGAAGAAGCAGCTCCTGGGGGCAGGAGAAAAGGTAACTGCTGCCTGCTGGGCCCGTTTCTGCTTGAGTGTTCACTACTGGCTAGGCGCCAGGTCATGTGCTGAGAGCCAACAGTAAACCAGACAGATGCCGCCTCTACCTTGAGATGGTCACGTTCTAGTCATGCTGGGGGCATGACTGGATTCCTGGGGTCCACCTGTGCCTGACCAACTGAATGGAACTTTCCAGTTACACAAGCAAAAGCCACCATTATTTGTGGGAGTCCTTGCACCGTGGCATGGTGCTTCAGACACGAGTTCGAGCCCACACTCGGCACGTGCCAGCTGGCTGTTACCATCCCTCCGCAGGCTGCAGAGAAGAGGGGGATCCAGCTGCCGTCACCCAGTGTGTCCTGCTCTCTCCAGGATGAGAGAACAACGGGAGGGCGTTTCACTCACCCTCAGAAGCTTTCCAGTAGGACGCCCCCACGGCGTGCAGGCTGACAGGATGAGAAGCCATGTTCTTGAGCGTGATGACCACAGTGTCGGACACCTCAGCCCGGATGGTTGGACCCAGCAGACCTGCAGGAGCGGGGTGTGCCCCAGAGGGTCAGGTTTCTGGCAGTTCATTCAAAGCGTTCATTCAACTAACAGCTCAGCCTGTACTGTTTCCCAGGAACTGCGCTGGGCACTGAGACGCAGGAGGGAGCAGCGAATTCATGGACACCGGCCACGAAGACAGACAACAAGACCTCAGGTGTTATAAAAGCCATGAAAGTGGGGCAGCACTAGACAATGGCGAGGTGGGCGCAGCATTCGAGCAGAGAGCTGAGCAGCGAGAAGGAAGCAAGAGTCACACAGACCTGCCGGGAGACCAGAGCAGATGAGAACAGCGTGCGCTGCCGGGGCAGGAACAAGCATGGCTCAGGGTCTCACAGAGTTGGGCCGCGGTGGCCACCTGGGAGCGTCACAGGCGGGACGTTTGCAGGCGATGGCCACTTGGGTGGATTTGGAACTTACCAGAAGTAAGCAGACTTGCCACTGGCTTTGGAGGAAAAGCCAACAAGACGTGGCGATGGACTGGATGTGGGGGTAGAAGGCAGGTAGGAGTCAGGCAACGACACAGGACATTCAAGGGAAAATCAAGACTCCAAGCAAGACAGGGGTGAAGCACCAGGATAAAAACATGAAATAGCTTGATTTCTCCTAGTTGTTGTGCAATTTCCCTTTCTTGCCCTTTGAACAATGTCAAACCCTTCCAGCAACCTTCAGCCCTCCTGAGTCCTGTCCAGTCTGACATTGAACTTTTTTTAAAAAGATGTATTTATGCATATAAGCTGGGGTGCAGACCAGAGGTGTAGGGGTGGCGAGAGGGTTCACCAGAGACAGAGCGGGGAGCAGAACAGGCAGATCAGAAACACACTGCTGAGGGGAGCAGCGGGCGAGGCAGGAGAGGTCTGCCGCGCCATGTGGGAATCTCCCCGGCCGGGCGTCGAACTCGCGTCGCTGCTGCCGACAGCTCCACAGCGCAGTGCTTAACCGCTGCACTGCCAGGGAGGCCCCATTGAACTTTTGATGTCCCTGCAGTCTCGGTTCTTCCTCCTCCAACTGTGTTGTGACAGGCCCCCCCCACCTGGCTCTCCGAACCCTCCCCCGCCACAGGGCCCCTGGCGCTGCACTTAGCTTCTTTCTCTCTTGGGACCCTTATTTATGCGAGCTCTTTGGACACTCTCAGCACCAATATGGGGTCACCCCACCGCACTTTGCTGTCTCCCTCGCTCAGCCTGACACGAGGGGCGAAGACGTGCAGAACCCACTGCCTGAGCGGTATTTTAAAGTTACGAGACTGGATAAGATCAGCAGCGAATTGGAGGGAGAAAGGAAGCAGGAGGAACCAGATCCGAAAGCCAGGGCACTGGAACACCCAGAGAGGCAGCAGAGAAGGCGAACCAGCAAAAAGATGGCTCGCGTCCCCAAGGGTGCAGGGAGGGAGGCCGGCAGCCAACAGCAGCCCCGGGGCGGGAGTCCTTGCTGGGAAGCAGACAGCAGCCTGTGGTTTCCATTACCCATCCAGGGGGGCCTGGGCCTGGCGGTGCTGAACAGGTGGTCTGAGAACTCCACGAACACGGTCTTCTTGTATGCGGGCGAGGAGCTGCTGGGAGAAGGCCTCGGCGCTGTAGGGGCAAACCTGCATGGAGAACACAGCAAGTCGTTCCTTTTGCTGGACCCTTCTCTGAGGAGGCCTCTGGACGTGAGCACCGGGAGAGGAGGGCGGGGCAGGAAGGCGCGGTGGAGCTCGAGGGGGCAGCGGCTGGGACCGCAAGCCGGGTGCTGGGGCAAGTGCTAGACGCCCAGACACATGGGGTGGGGCAGTGCCAGAGAAAAGCTCACACCCCTTCCAGGGCGGTCTGGACCGGGCCAAGACAGGCCCGCGCCCTCCGTCCACAGAGACAGAGACCAGGCCAAGAAGGTGCAGCCCAGGCAGCCCAGCTGAGGGCTCCGGCCCAGCTCCCCAGCAGTGCACCCCTGCCCCCTGGTGCTGGTGCTGAGGGCGTCGTGAGTAAATTCCTGTCGTCTGTCTCCATTCCCGGGAACCCAGCCTGTGAAGTCAGAGCATATTCAAACGTGCTGCAGTTTCATCCCTCTCACAAAAACGTCCATGGCATTAGCCTTGGTATAGATCCACAGAATGCCTGTCACCGAGTGCCCTCCTCCCTCCAATCCACTCACTCCATCTCCTACCCACTTCGAGATTTATGCCTGCCATGCTCGTCGGCTCCACCCCTGTTTGCTCCGGACCCGGTCTTCCATTTCATCTCTGCTTCTGCTGCATCTGCCCTACCCAGTTTCTCCACAGTTTTTGTTGGTTTCTAGCAAGACCCAGACCCAGATCCAGATCCAGTTCAAGGTGTTTTCACATACACTTGCACAATCCTTTCACTTTCAATATTCTTGAAATGAACATACAAGACACCTAGAAAATGTTTACTGCAGCAGGAGCTTGAAAGAACAGAGAAGGGATAGGACCAAGAGAAGCCAGAAACACATTTTTTTCTCACTCTATGGGAAGACTGAAACAACAGAGGCCCAAGAAACAAGATGGCCAGACAAACAGAAGGCCCAGGCGCAAGTCAAGAGAGCTGAGGACAGAGTGGGACTCCCCGGTGGGAGGGACAACGGAGACATTCCCAAGAGCATCAGCTCCACCAGCTGTGAGCTTCTCTTCTGAGATGAGCCTAGATATCTTTTCCATTACAGTGAGTATTTTCTATTGCAGCACAAACATGATTTATTTCCCTCTCCCAGTTTCAGGGCAATCTGCACAGTAAGTGACAAAATGTTCCAGGGTTCATGGGTTTTACTAACTGTTGTGGGGGCGTTCATTTGTGTATTTCCCTTGGGACTTGACATATAAATCTTGCCAAATATGTTTGGCAACAATGTCCTCGGCATGAACTGTTCTTTCACATTTTATCATCTATAATCAATCTGTAAACCTATTATCTTCCCTGACCCTTACTGGAAGTTGAGCAGCTGCAGGAATAGATAATAGAAAACTGAATTTCCCAGATGTTTATTTCAAACCTTGGCAGAGGATGTCAGGATATGTCCAGAGTCAGCTTATCCTGTTAATCAGTATCAAAATAATCTAGACTATAAACCTCTATCATCAAAATAAAAATGCTATCAGCTTTTTCCTGGTAAACACATGACTGCTTATACAACAACAAAAATCTAGATAACAGTGAATCATTTCCTCCATTCAATTTTACACTCAGACTATTATATACTCTGCCTCAAGCTGCATGCTACTTGGAAACTACAACATAAAGCACAATATATTAATTAAAGGGCCTCCCTGGTGGCGCAGCGGTTAAGCGCTGCACTGTGGAGCTGTCGGCAGTGGCGACATGAGTTCGACGCCCGGCCGGGGAGAGTCCCACATGGCGCGGCAGACCTCTCCTGCCTCCCCGCTGCTCTCCTCAGCAGTGTATTTCTGATCTGCCTGTTCTGCTCCCCGCTCTGTCTCTGGTGAACCCTCTCGCCGCCCCACGTATCTGGCCTGTACCCCAGCTTGTATGTATAAATAAAAAATAAATCTTTAAAAAATATATATTAATTAAAAATATCTCAATAGTAATTATTAATATCCAACATTGATGGGTAACTGCCTAATTGTTCCATTGGATACCTGGCTAATGATCATAGAAGCCATTATTTGAGGGTCATTAATATTGCACAACTGCAGGAATCAATAATACCTGAGACAAACAAAAAGGAGGATACCAGCTATCAGAATGTGTGGGATGCAGCAAAAGCAGTCTCAAGTGGGAAGATAATTGCAGTACAGGGCTACATTAAGAAATAAGAATAATTTCGAAGAAACAATCTAGAGCAACTTGAAAAAGAGGAACAAACAAGACTCAGCATAAAGAAGGAAATAATGAAAGTAACAGCAGAAATAAACGAAGTAAAAATAAAAAAGGTGATAAAAAGAAACTGATGAAACAAGGAGTTGGTTCTTCAAGAAGTCAAACAAAATAGATAAACCTGTACTAGGTTAACAGGAAAAGAGAAAACATTAATAAATAAAAGAACCAGAAATGAAACAGGAAAAATTACCACAGATAGCATAGAAATACAAAGCACCATAAAAGGTTACTATGAATAATTATACACCAGTAAATTCTACAATCTTGAAGAAATCCACCAATTTCTAGATCAATATAATTTACCAAGACTAAGCCAGGAAGAAACAGAAGAGTTGAATACACTAATCACAAGCATGGAAATTGAAACAGGAAAAAAAAATCTCCTCCAAAGCAAAAGCCAAGGGCTGGAAAGCTTTATAAATAAATTTCTACCAAACCTTTAAAGAAGAACTTATATCCATCTTGCTCAAATTATTTCTAAAAATCCAAGAAGAGGGAACACTTCCTAATACATTGTACAATGCCAACATTACCTTAATACCAAAACCAGATAGAGACAGCACAAGAAATGAAAATTACAGACCAATATCCCTGATGAACATTAACACAAAAATCTTCCCACAAAATACCAGCAAGTCAAATTCAACAGCATATCACAAAGATTCTACACCATGATCAAGTGTAATTTACCCCAGGGGTGCAAGGATGATTTAATAAATGTGAATCAATGAATGTACTATATTATATCAACAAAAGCAAAGATAAAAATCATATGGTAATATCAATGGATGCAGAGAAAGCATTTGATAAGAGTCAGCACCATTTATGATAAAAAAAAACTCCAAACAAGGGGAGAATAGAAGGAACCTGCCTCAAAATAATAAAGACCGTCTACTACAAAGCAACAGCCAAGATAATACTTAATGGTGAAAAACTGACAACTTTCCCTTTAAGATCAGGAACAAGGCAGGGATGTCCACTGTCACTTCTGTTTAACTTAGTATTAGAGATTTTAGCTACGGCAACCAGATAGAAGTTGAGCAGCTGCAAGAATAGATAATAGAAAACTGAATTTCAACAACAGGAAATAAAGGGAATCCAAGCTGGAAAAGAAGAAGTGAAACTATCACTACTTGCAGAAGAGATAATATTATATATAGAAAATCCTAAGGACTCCACCCAAAAGCTACTAGAAACAATAGATGAATGTAGCGAAGTGGCAGGTGACAAAATCAACATAAAAAAAATCTGCAGCTTTTAGACATATAAACAATGAATGAGAACAAGAACTTAAGAAAATAATTCCATTCGCCATCACTTCAAAAGAATGAAATGCCTTAATCAAGAAGGTGAAGGACCTATACAATGAGAGCACAAGATGTTATTAAAGGACTTGGATAGTGACGTAAGGAGAGAGAAATACAGCCCGTGCTGTATTTCAAGATAATCCAAATGACTGTTCTGCCTAAAGCAATATATAAATTGAACACAATCTCCATCAAAATACCAACAATGTTCTTCAAATAAATGGACCAAAAAATAGTGAAATTTATATGGAACTATAAAAGATCTTGAATAGTAACAATCCTGAGAAAAAAGGAGAGTGACAGAGCATCACATTATCTGACTTTATGCTATAAGGCAACGGTTACCAAAACAGTATGATACTGGGATAAAAATAGACATATGGGTCAATGGAACAAAATAAAAAATCCAGAAAAAAATCCATGTATATGTCAAAACTTAATTCATGATAAAGGAGCCACAATCATATAATGGGAAAATGGTGCTGGGAAACCTGGATGGGCACATGTAACAAAGAGTGAAGTTGGGTCACACTCTAATTCCATGCACAAAATAAACTCCACGGGGATTAAAGATTTAGATTTAAAATCTGCAACAATAAGTTATAGAAGAAAAGTTAGTAACTCGTTCTATGGCATCAGTGCTGAAGATGTTTCTGGAGACTCAAACCCTATGGTGAGGGAAATAAAAACAAACAATTGGGATGACCTCAAATTCAAACGCTTTTACACAATAGCAGAAAATAGTAGATTAAAAAGACATCCCGTTGAACAGCTCCCCCGCCCCCTGGTGACCACACCGGGCTGGTGAGGCTGTGGGGAGCAGCCAGCCAGCCCCGTTGGCAGGAGTGTAAACTGGGGCAGACGTTCTGGAAGGCGATCTGGATTGACCTTTAAAAGACAGGAGATGGCACCAGCACAGGCCCCGCAATCCCGCTCTTGGGCGTCTGGCCAGAGCCTGAACGCATCAGCACAAGATACGCAGCGCGATGCTTCCTGCAGCGTGGCTGACGATGAGCAGGGCCTGGAAGCAGGCACAGCGCTGCGTTAAGACGAGCTAGGACAGACACGCAGCGCGACGCTGCTCGGCCACTGGGGAAGAGGAGACGTTGCCATTTGCAGCAAGTGGAGGGAGTTCAGGGGAATGATGTGCAGTAAGCAGTCAGAATGACAAAGACAAATACTGGACATTTGCACAGCAGATGATTCAACAGAGCGAAGTTCTCATAACAGCTAGTAAATGAAGTGGGGTTGCGGAGGTCAGGAGGGAGGGGAGGAGGAAGGCCCCCGGGAAGGGATGGAAGTGGGGAAGGAAAGCAAACAGAGTCTCCCGTGTCTAGGCTTTGGGTTAAAACAAGTCTTTAAAGTTCTCATGTTAAGAAATAAAAGGCGGGGGCCTCCCCGTTGGCGCAGTGGGTGAGCGCTGCGCTGTGGAGCTGTCGGCAGCGGCGATGCGAGTTCGATGCCCAGCCAGGGAGAATCCCACAGGGCGCGGCAGACCTCTCCTGCCTCCCCGCTGCTCCCCTCAGCAGTGTGTTTCTGATCTGCCTGTTCTGCTCCCCGCTGCGTCTCTGGTGAACCCTCTTGCCGCCCCACGCCTCTGGCCTGTACCCCAGCTTGTATGTATAAATAAACAATAAATCTTTAAAAAAAAGAAATAAAAGGTGGGCCTCCCTGTTGGCACAGCGGTTGAGCGCTGCACTGTGGAGCTGTCGGCAGTGCGCGATGCAGGTTCAACGCCCAGCCGGGGAGATGCCCACATGGTGAAATAAATAAATCTTTAAAAAAAAAAGAAATAAAAGGCATAGGTTTATGTGCTGACTGATGTTTGTATGTACTTCACTTTGCCATGTAGACATAATATTCTGAATATTGTTGCGCACCTGAAACTGATAGAATGGCAAATTTACCCCGATCAAAAGTAGTGTTCTGTGGCCTAAGAGTAAATCATAGAAATCACCGCCACCAGTAACGGAGAATGTGAACAGCAGCTGCTATGTGAACATGCGCTAGCAACAGGTCTCCATACGAACACCCTTATTTCAGGTGTCTAAAAAAGAGCACAGCAAAGACAAAGAAATTCAAGAAGGAGGAAGGCCCATGTCTGTAAATCGTGTGCGTCCCCGGGGGTCCAGACACGGGGCTTGAAGCCAAAGGACGTGCAGAGAGAGGGGACCCTGTCACGCCCGCCGGCACTTTCTCATCATCTATACTCTCTGGAGGAACACGGAATCTCGTAAAAGTCACCTGGAAGAATGAATTGAAGCCGCTCGGCCTGGGAGGAATCTGCTAGATGTCGGCCAGCGAGGAAACTGTGATCGCCCACTCTGGTAAGGAGACGACCAAGAAAACCTTCATTGGCAGCCCCCTGCCCGCCTGTGCCCGCGCCCGAGTCTTTCAGCCCAGCTCGTGCCTCTTTCCCGGGCGGCTCTCTCAGCGTCTGGTGCCACGCCATGCGCGCTCCTCTCCCTCTGGAGCGTAAGCCCGCCTGCCCGCCTGGAGAGATATGCATACATATGGAAGCCTTTATGTGTACATGTGAGTGTGCGCGCACGCGTGCGTGGAGCTCCTCCAAGGGGGGCGAATGCAGAAAGAACGAAAGGACCCTAAAGTGACCTGACCCCTCCATTATAAATGTCCTGGGTTTAATTCTTTGGAACACACATTTAGGGAAACAAGAAAAATTAAAGAAATGACTTCAGGATTCAACTCAATAAGCAAAAGTGGATGAAGCAAATGAGCCAAAGGAAATGAGGCAGGAAGAAGGAGCCGTGCAGCGCGGGGCTTCCTGGAAACATTGTTTGTGTAGCCTCACGCCGATCCGTCACCAGCTGGCCAAACAGAGCGGCAGCGGGGACATCCGAACCGACCGCTGACAGAAGTAACGGTGAAAAGGCTCTTTCCTACGACTCTCCCCCAAACACCAGGAACCAGTGACAGGGTGAAAACCTTCCAAACGCAGGCACAGAAATGGAAACTGAGTTTCACGCGCAACAGGACAGATGGGAGCGTGAACTTGTGTGTGACATCGAGAGTCATCGCGGCTCCTGTCCCTGTACTGCCCCTGTCATTTCCAGAGTGACAACAAGTGACAAAGAACAGCCATGGACAAACGCCCAGGACCGGCGGACCTGTACAAGGGCCAGCCGGTGGCGCCCCCACAGGAGGGTGTTTGGGGCCGGCGGGTGCCCCCCAGGGCACAGCACACAGCCCAGCTGGACCCTGCACCCGGCCTTACCTGGCGTCTCCGTGCAGCCCTCCCTGCAGGTCGCCTCTCGTGTAGTCCCAGGACAGAGCCACCGCGCCCAGGTAGTACCTCCGGGTGGCACCGCGGGTGGCGGGCAGGAGGCCCAGGAAGAGGCAGGTGCAGAGCACCACACGCATGGCTGTCCCTGCGGGAAAAGGTGCAAAAGGAAAATGGATTCTTCTAGAAAAGATCTTCAGTTCCAGGAGGAAACAGTCAGCGCTCAATGATGTAGAGAAGAGCCCAAGGCGGCCGCACAGAGCTGGCGCGTTCACCCGCGGGGCTGCCACAGGCAGAGCGGCCAGGCTGGCTTCCTTTGGGGCAGCGGCAGGAAGGGGAGGCTGAGCTGAAGCTTAACCCATTCAGCTCTGCAAAGAGCACCGGGCCCGGACGGAGGCCACTTTGTGGGCCCTCCAGGAAGGGCAGAAGGAGGAGCAGCCACGAAAGGGGCGGCTTGACCAGTCGCCCAGCCCACTCTGCGCCTCGCCCGGGGTAGTGGCCGCCACAGAGCTTGTCCAGGATGCTGGAGCTGCAGTAAGCGCCGCCTCGTGGTCGCCCAGCTCCCTGGGGCCGCACGGGGCTGAGGCCCCGAGTCTTCGAGACCCAGCTGCCCGCCACCGGACACTGGCCGCCTGCCCTGCCGGATGGCAGGGCCTGTGCCAGGCCCCGCCCCTGGCCCCTCTGCTGGCCCCGATCTGTCCCTTTGTCTCCGCTCAGTCTTACCTCCTCGAGGCAGGCGGGTCAGCGCTGCACACTCAGGGACACCCCCCCCCCGCCCACACTGATGCAGTTCTTCTTTAAAGTGTTTTTTCACAGTTTATTGAGGTAAAGTAGGTTTCCACAGTTGAGTCTGTCTGGGAGTGGCAGGCACGAAGCTCCACAAATGGGCTGTGAGGGGCGCGGCTCCGCCAAGTGAGAGCATTCGGCATCCTCGGTCCCCTCTGGCTCTTCGCACTGTTAATATAGTCCCATTGCTGTACATTTGGGCTCCAGAAATTATTCGGCCTGCATGATGGAAACTTCGCGCAATCTGAACACCTTCTCCCATTCCCCCCCCCCCCAGTTCTCGTTCTGTGACTTTGACCACTTTAGGCTCCACGTGCGCACGTCCTGCGGTTTGTCCACGCCCATGCAGTGGCCGCGATGTCGTTGGACAAGCTGTGGGTGCCGGGTTTCGGCAGTGCTTCCCTTTCAGGGCGCAGGCACGGGCAGGCGAAGGTCCCATTTTGAAAGAAGAGGTTGATTAGGAAAAGGAAGGAGCAGACACCCTGCTGGAGGGCCCTCTTGGGGGGGTGCTCCTCTGTGATGCTGCCGTCTGTGGTGGCCTCAGGCTTTCCCTTTCTACCTCCACTCCCCGCCACCCCCTGCTTTCTGGTCTTGCGCTGCCTCCATCGCAGATGTCCCAGTCTCTGCCCGCTGCAGCGGGACGCCCTGCTTTACTGCCGAGGCTGGGTGGCAGTGCCGTGCCCACACGTGTGGCTACCCAATGACTCTCTCATCTGCTCCTCACAGGGACTCGCGGGCGTCCAGTTTTCTGCAGATTTCCAAGTGCTTGTTCACCTCACTCAGGCCCTGAACAAGCCACTCTGGCTTTCTGCAGCTGCCCAGTGAGTGCAGACTGGAGGCCCATGGGGAGGGGGCATAGGAGGCGCCCCTGGCTCCCCAGCGTAGCCACGGACACCCTGGGAGTCCGGGGACCATGCCAGGATGGCCGTGTCACTGTCTTCACTGCCAGGCCCGGTCTCTGGTCACCTGGGTGTCCCTTGTCGAGCTGTAGAAGAGGCGGTACCCTCACTGCGAATTACGCGTGCTCCTGCCGAGGCCCCTGGGAGAGCCTGGGGGACTGTGGGGCCGGCACCACCCCTGATTTACTGCTCCTGAGTTTCCTTCCCTTTCCCATGGCCTCTCCTTGCTGAGACACCCCATTCCAGACTGGCCGCCCCTCTGTCGCTGACCTTCAGTGCCCCTGAGGGAGCGATGACTCCAGGGCCCCATCTGTCTGCCACCTTCCTCTCCTCCATCCGCACTGAGTTGGCATTATTACCTGATGCTTTTTAGCTTGTTCCCATTTGGCCAGGTATAGGCGTATCCGCTGACATCAGTGCTCACATTTAATGTGTATTGGGACTGAAGGCTTTCCCAGGGCCTCAAAGTGTGGAGCTAGTCAGGAGAAAACTGGCCCGGGTTTCTACAAGAAACAATGATACCCAGGGCTGGGGTTTATAGAGTGTCTTCCCAGCCGAGCAGACAGGGATGGGAGGTTTTAAACAGACCTCAGACAGGGGTGGGGAGAGGGTTACCTTGGGAACCGGGACCTCAGACCTTGGCCCTTCTAGGAACCGAGACGACTGTTATTGAAACAGGGCCAGAAAGGCCACCTGCAGCCATTAAAGGCTGCTGGAGAGTACGAGGAATGTGGGCCTCTCCGGGCCTGTCTGTTCAGCAGGTCGCAGCCAGTACAGATGTCCAGCCTCGTCCCTGCCTCTCCCCAGTAATTGAACAAATCCGCCTTCTCTACTTTCCATCCTGTGTCTGGTGAATTCTTTCACCCCTGCGACCCCAACGTCCCTTCACAGCCATGGATGTCCCTCACATGACACCGAGAGGCCACTTTGGCACCGATAAGAATGTGTTTGGGAACGACTGGTGATGTGTTGTCCGGCTTGGCGACAAGCAGGAAGTCGCTGTTTTGGCAAACATTTGCTGAGCCCTCTGTTCACCACCAGGATGCAGAGCCTGCAGCGTCCCCTGGCACCGGAGCGGCGGTGCTGAGTCACGCACTGGCCGCACAGTTGTGTTCCTGACCCGCGGCTCCACTTGCCTGTCTCAGACATGAATAAAACCAGTTCCTGCCTCCTGGGAGTCAGAGTTCCATGGGGGTGTTAGCAGGCAGACTAAGGGGCACCCTGAGACCCCCAAACCTGTCTGCTCTAAATGGCTTCTGCCATCTGCTGCACCAAGGGATAAGTGCATAAGACCTTCATAGAAAAGAACCTTAATACGATCGGTGTGCAATAATTATGTGCAGTAGAAAGAAGACAAAGGGAAGGAATATGGTTTCCAAATCAAGCAGCCAAAGTTGCCGACCGCCTCGTGGGTGAACACCCAGCCCAACAGGGCTGGCCCAAAGCCAGACTGCTGAGGCCCGAAAGACTGCCCCACATCTAAGGCGCCTTCTGGTGAGTCTGGGAGGGAAGGAGCAAAATCCAAACCCAAGTCCAGACAAAGGCTGCCACAGTCAACCTCCCCACGGGCCTCTCATCCACGCCTCTTTCAAGTGTCTCCTTCAGTGTCCCCCAAGGCCCTGATGCAAGTCCAAGGCTGAGAAGCAAATGCAGCTCCTTCTTCACATGTCTCTGCTCCATGGGCCTCCTCCAGGTGTTCTTGTCCTCCTTGGCTCCCTTTACAAGTCCTTTTTAGCTTCCCCTGGATGCTCAGCTCTACACATCAGTATCTGGGGCTGGGAACACGGACCCTCCCCTTTTTAAAATACCCTGTTACTGGGGGATGCAGAAAGGTGGACAAGAGCGCTGGTGCCCCAGGCGCCGGTTATCTGCTGTATTCCTGAGTGACACTGCAAAGCGGATACAGCTCTAGTGGGTGAGGCCCAGAGAGCTTTGTAAAAGAGCACACGCACACCACTGAGAGCCAGCAGTGGGATTGTGATACCCAAGTACTTTGCGTAACACAGAAGGTGAAATAAATGCTGGGGAAAGGGACGAACAAAGGGACGCAGGCCCGGGACGGGAGGGGTGTGCTGGGCAGCATTATCACATGAGGGTGCCCACGGAAAGCCTCCCAGCCAAGGTTCCATTTCAGCCAAGGAACTTGGGCTCTAAGCAGTGGACGATGGGGGCCATGCTGGGGGTTCAGTATAGGAGGGTGTGGATCTTAGAGAAATTTTTCCAGCCTGATGGAGAGTACAGACCTTAGGGGAACAAGAGTAGGCACAGGGCCACCTGTGAAGGGGGGTGAGTGCCTGCGAATTGGGCTAGGGCGGTGGCAGCAGAGGAATAGAAAGGGCAGGGTCAACTCCTTTTCGGGGACTCCTTAGGAATTTGATTTGTGGGCTCTGAGAGGATGCCAAGGCTTTGGGGAGTGAAGCTGCTTTTAATGGGATGATGAGAGCCCAGTGACTCTTTGTTCAATGTTTGCGCGAACAGTAACGACGGGCCTGCCTTGTTTATCCTAGTAAAGGAACCCGGTGTTCAGCAGGGACGGGCCACGTGGAGGTGGACCACAGGAACCGCCTTCCGTTTCGCAGCAACCCCACCCCATCAGAGCGCCCGGGCCGCTTTCCGCGCACGCGCACCTGGGCGCCCGGGGGGGAGGGGCACTTTCCGCGCAAGCGTACTTGGGCGCCCTGGCCGCTTTCTGCGCAAGCGCATCCCGCCCCCTGGCTCCGCGCGTCTGGTGGGCGGAGCTTGGGGGCGGGGGACGCCGCCGTGTGCTTTGTGACGCGGCCACGCGCGGGGGTGGGAAGGGGGCGGTGCGCGCCCGGCCCGCCCTCTTCCGCCGCCGCCGCCGGAATGGAAACATCTGCCCCACGTGCCGGAAGGCTGGGCGCGGCGACGACGCTGACCTACGCCGCGTCCAGCCGCGCGGACCCCCTGCGGGTGTCATCGCGAGACGAGCTCGCCGAGATGGCCGCGGCTAGTCAAGGTAAGAGCCGGCGGGCGCGCGCGCCGCCGCCGCCGCCGCCGCCGCCGCCGCCGCCGCCGCCGCGCCGGGGACCCGGCTGCCTGGGCGCCGGCCGGCCCGGGCTCTGCGCTCTCGGGCCCGGAGGGGCGCCCCGGGCGCGGGCCGCGTGGCCCTGGAGGGCTGGGGCCTCCCGGGGGCCGGCCAAGGTCAGGAGCCGCCGGGGCGAACCGGCCGGGCGGGGTCTGCGGCGTGGCTCCCCGCCGGTCGGCGCGTCTGACGGGCGGGTGGCCGCGGCCCTCGGAGCCTGACGCGGCCGCCGGGGCCCGACCGCGGCCGGGTGTGCCGCGCGGGCTCGTGGACGGGCGCCGGCTCTGCCCCGTCGGCCCGCCGGGGTGCCCGCAGGGGAGCGAGCCAGGGGCGGGCGGCCAGGCCGTTTCCGCGCCCTCCGGCCCGCGGGGGCGTCGTCAGCGCTGGAAACAGTGTTGGCTGAAGCGAGGTGCGCCCGCCCCGCGGAGCCTGGGCCGCTGACACGTTCGTGCGCCTCGTGTCGCGGTCGGGTCCCTCGGCCCGGAGCTCAGCGGGGCCTCCGGGCGCCGGGACCGCCCGGTCTTCCCCGCGTCCCCCCACCGCTGCCCTCGGTGAGCCGCGGCCCGGGGACGTCACTCGGGGACAGCTGCACCCTGGAAATGGGGTGCGCCGCAGCCCGCCCCCCAGTCGCTTCTCAGACACCGGGGCGCCGCGAGCAGGAGGTGAGCGGGGAGTGCGAGGGCGGGACGATGGCTCGCCCGATGCCCCGTCCTGGCCGCGCCCGCCGGGGCAGACTCGGGACGGGCTGTGCGGCGCTTGGAGGCGGCGGCAGGACTGTCTTCCCGGGTTGCCCGGCCCCTGGCCCGGCGTGGACCGCTGACGCCCGGGGGCTCTTAGCCGACTGCGCGGTGGCACGGCCGGCTCAGATCGGACTCCCCAGTGGCTGGCGTTCCGTAACGCGCTAAGGGGCTTCCTAAAATCACATCAGAACAAAACTCAAGACTCATCCTTGATTTCTCCGTGATTGCTCAAGCCCCGGGACAGTTTCTTCTTGGACTCTGCAGCGGTGCTTTGTTGTCACCCTGTGAAAACTTTGCCTGACTCATTGTGCGCCCTTAGCGGGCCCCGGTGTGGTTTGGATCCACATTCGCGATCTGTGATTTTTCTGAGCTCTCGAATTATATTTTGCATGTGGTGTCATGCAAGGATCGAGATGATTGCCTTTGTTTTCTGCTTTGGGTTTCTTCTGTGGGTTTCTGGTGCTTCCAACAGCTGGTACCCCCACACGGCCTGTTGGAAGGACTTCCCACTTGAATTCCCTGCTGCCAAGTTACTGCAAATCAAGTGGCCCTATGTTTGCATCTGTTTCTGGACTCTTCCTGCCTCCTGATGTCATTTCTTCCATACGTCAAATACAGCTGAGTCTTGACATTCAGTAGCTGTGTTGGTCTGTGGTTTTAGGAGACATCTCAAAATCGTTGGACTTTGTTTGTCCCCCCCCAGCATTGTTTGGTGGTTTGGTGGCAACTCTTACCTCGCTCTTCTCAGCGTGACTTGGACACTCCCGCCGCTGGGTGAGGAGGTCTGTGTTCCTCTTCTGGGGTCTGGGTGGCAGTTGGGGACTGCTAGCGGGGTGCTGTGGCAGCAGCTCTGTTAGGTTTCCGAAGCCGGGTCTTCGATGGTCCTGCAGCTGCTCCCCAGCCGGGCCCTCACGCCCTCGAACGCAGCCACCGCGCGTGACCACAGAGGCAGCCTGTGTGACTCCCGACTCCGCTTGTCATCTTCCAGCTGAGGGGAGCTGTGGGGCGGTACATCCTGTCGAAGTCCCGGTCCGCCGTGTCTGAGCATGATAGACGGCAGTTTGTCTCCATGAAAGTGGGGTGATTTGTCAGACAGCCCTGGTAACTGGGACACTACGCATAGGTCCTTTGCACCTCGAAATTTTGGAACCAGCTTGTCATTTCTAGATAAGTGTCCCCTTTTACTGGGCTTCCTTGGGCCTGTGTCGAAACGCAGAGAGCAGACTGCAAAGGCGTTTTTCCTAACACCCCCGTCTCGTTGAGTTCAGGTCCTTGGTCTCCTTCATGTGCAGTGCAGAGACGTGTCTTCGCTGAACTTAGCCGGCGGAGTGCTGCGGTGACCGTGCCGTCGTTTCCGTCTTCATTGCGAGTGCTCGGAACTTCAGCCGGTGTTTGCTTTTTGTCCCGTGACCTTGCTGATTCAGCCATTACTTGTAGTAGCTTTTGGTAGGTGACTTGGCGTTGCCTTCACACCGCAGGCCAGCTGCCGTAAGCTGTCTTAGATCTCCTCCCGGTCTCGGCATCTCGTCTCCGTCGCTCTGCGGTGTCCGGCAGACGTGCCGAGGTGACGTGTCCTGCCCGTGTGGCTGAGCTCGGGGAGCAGGTGCGCCTCTACTTAAGTATGACGTCAGTGGCATATTTTCGTCCGTGCCCTTTACCGATCGAAAAAGGCCCGTCTTCTCTTTCTCACGACCCCGCTGCTCTTCTCTGACCTGCGGACTGCTGGGAAGTGTGTTTCATTCCCAGTCGTTTCGACTTCACGTTCTGGTGCCCGCTGCCGTAGGTGTTCGTGTGCACGTATGCCCTGCTCCCCCGTTCCCGGGAGAGGATGTTCCCCAAAGTCTGGTCATACCTTCATCAGTGTCATGTTTCCTCCGCCTCGAAACGCCTCTTTGAAAGGCGCTTCTGTCTCGCTCTTGTGCTCCTCTGGGGCTGTACGTGTGGCCCGAGCACCTCCTTGACTGTTGTTTGTTCACGCCATCTTGATCGTCTCTGGTTCTGCGCCTGCTTTCTTTATTTCGTGGTTTTTCCATTACAAGGCTTTTCCTCTTTGTGGGGGCAAATTGAGATCATCCCCTTGGCACTGTGTGGGAAGGGCTGGGAACGCCCGTGCCAAGGGCGTGGTCCTCGAGGGCGTGTTTTACAGAAACGGCTGTGGAGAACAGCTGCTGGCATTTGTCTTTCAGTGCAGTTCGTTTCCAGAGAGGTGTCTTCCCACAGAGAAACTCTTTCGTTTGGGGTGAATCGTTGAACCTCTTGACCTCCATTTCTTCTAAAGTGGGCTTTGATCAGTAGCGCCTGGTCCCGTCCTACCCGCTGCTGTGGATTTGCTTAGACCGGCCTTTTGTTGCGTGAGAGCCCCGCGGGGCCAGCATTTGCGGGCTACTGGGTGATGGGCTGCTGCTGAGGGAGAGGCTGTGGAGGCCTCCCTTCCGTTCAGGGCCTGTAGTCAGTATCTGCAAGCAGCTCTTGCTCGGTCCTTGGTTTTTAAGCCAGAGAGGAAAAGCTGGAGTGCTCGGTCTCAGCTGGCTACGGCTTGTGACTCAGAGTACATCCGGAGGGCCTCAGCACAGCTCTCTCAAAATCTCAGTCGGCCGGGGCCTGCAGTGACTGCTGCTGGAAGTAACGCTTCTTACTTGGTGTCTTTGCTCTTGTAGGAAATTTCGAGGCCCTGGACCTGGCCGAGCTCGCTAAGAAGCAGCCGTGGTGGCGCAAACTGTTCGGGCAAGAGTCAGGGCCCTCCGCCGAGAAGTACAGCGTGGCCACCCAGCTGCTCATCGGCGGCGCCACTGGTTGGTGAGTGACGTGGAGACGCCCCGAGGGCTTGTGTGCACTTCAGCGAACGCTACAGGCGCCGCCTCCTGCAGACAGCGCACACGCCCGGCCCGAAAGCTGTGGCCCGGTGCGGCGTCTGGCGCACGCGGCTGCTGGCTGCCCGCCGGGGGCCGCTGTGTGCGCACAGGCCGGCCCGTGTCCTCCCTCCGCTGCCTCGGTCCTCTCCTGACGGCCTCGTTTTACACGAGCTCGGCTCAGAAAGGCCCATTGTGCAGCTCGGGGCTTTCCCAGTAAGGTTGGAGAAGTTTAATCCTGAGTCTAGTCCATGGGGATCTGATCCATCCAGCCACGAGCGCTCCTTTTCACATTTGAGAATCCCCCGCGCAGTGACACCCAAATCCATGGGGCACACGTAAGGAGTGACGTGCAGGCGAGCGCACAGAGCGCAGACACCGTGGGACAGCCAGTCGGGGTGGGTGGGGGTGCCCAGCCCCCCAGAAGCTTGGTGCATCGAGTCTTTGGGGTCCCAGCTTTTCCTTCAGCGCCATCACGGACGCTTTCGCCAAGCAACGTGCTGAGACTTGGGCCATCAGTCCCCCCGAGCTGTTTCTGTGTTTACTGTGTGGGGGCCCAGTCGTGCCAACTCATCCTGTTACAAAGCTGCCCCCGCCAGCGTCGTGCACGGGTGCCCGTGAGTGCCTCGGGTTCTGCGGGAGCTTCTTGACTGTTCTCTTTTTTGTGTGATAAAGTGACGTGGCGTAAGCTGTGTATATTTAAAGTCTGATAGTTCTTAGCATGTCTGCCCCTATAAAACAGCACAACCGAGGTCCTAAGTGTATCCGTCCCTTGAAGAGTTCCCTGCCTCTGCTTAAATGCAGCTGCACGGTTACGTGGTTTTTGGCATGGCTCCTCCCACTTAACGGTCTAATTTCACGGATCATCTGTGCGTTTTCTGCTCTGTCCCTTTACTCTTCTTAGCTGCTGGGTCTTCCCTATGAGGGGCCAGTTATTCATTCCCGTTTACCGCCTGGTACCTGATTCCACTCCGGGGCCGGAGCTGCTGCGGGCCCCGGCCCTGCGAAACGGGCTTTGAGCTCTCTGTGGCCAGCACTGCAGCGGCTGTGGGGGTAGCAGGTGAATGTCTGACCTTCCCCCGCAGTGCCTGTCCGGCCTCGCACCTCCCCAGCAGCAGGGTCCTCAGGCCCCCGACCCTGGCTGCTGCTGCTCTGGCGGCTTCGCCATCCTTGCGGCCATGAGCGATCCTCTCGTCGTGCTTTCCACGCCGCCCTGGTGACTGCTGACGTCCCAGCCCCTTTTCGGAGGCTTTTGCTGGCCACAGAGCCTCAGTGAGGCGTCTTTCCTTCAGGTGTTCCCTGGTGCGAGTCTTAGAAGGTAATTTGCCGATAGAATCTTCCAGTCTGTCGGTTTTTACTATCTTACCGGTGTCTTGCGGAGAGCAGGAGTTCTTAACCTTGAAGTGCAGTTGACCCGCCCCTTCCTTCATAGGTCTGCTTGTCTGAGAATATCTGTGTAACCCTGGGTCACCGAGCTTTCCTCCTAGATGGTAGGGCGGTTTGGGGTCTTTCGGCCCATGATCCGTTTTGATTTCCTTCATGTCTGCTCAGGGCCTGCACGTTCTGTGTTTGCGTGTGGGTATCTGATTTTGGAGACTGCTCTGTGCTGAACAGCTTGCCCCCGTGTTGAAATCACTTTTGCTGGGTGTGTGCTTCTGAAGTCTTAAATGGGTCTGTTTGTCTTGGTGCCGTTGTCACACCACTTTGGTTTCTGTGACTTAATAACTATGAAATCAGGTAGTGTCAACCTTATGCCTTGGTTCCTTTTCAAACTTTTGACGGTTCTAGCACTTCGCACTTTCGTATGAATTTAGAAGCCGCTTCCTGCCAGTGTCTGCCCGGCAAGCCCGGTGAGAGCCTGTGTTTCTTTGCCTTCTCTCTCCCAGCAACGCTTCGTAGCTCCGGTGCCTCTTGTATCGGCTCTGTCCCTCCGCATCCCATGCTTTTATGCTATCTGAAATGCCGCTCCTTTTTGAAGTTTCATTTCCCATTGTTCATCGCTGTCTGTAGGAATGAGGTTGATTTTGGGGTCCTTGCCGGCCTCTGCTGCGGTCCTGACAGAGTCGCCTGTATCCGTGGCCTTTGGGGGCGCCCAACACCTTCAGGCGTGATCCTCCTCTGGGGGGGTGCAGAGCTCACAGGCATCAGCGCAGCGAAAGGACAGAGATTGAGGCCAGCCGAGGTGGCGGCCATGCGGTGGCGTTGAGGGACGCAGCTTTCCTGTAGCGTCAGGCTCTGTTAGCACGCGGCTCACGTTGCCGGTCTCACTGCTGATCTGTGAGTTTGGCACAAAGACGAATAATTACAGAAACGTCCGGCACGGTGAAAGTCATGTGACATAAAATGTTTTGAAGCGGGCAGTTGGTGGCCTTGGTTGCGTTCACAGGTTTCTAGACTACCGCTTCTGTCTCTTGTGCTTTTCATGCGTGCAGCGAGGTCCGGGTTCCATCTGGCATCGTTGTCCTCTGCCCGGAAGACTTCCCTTTAACTCCGCTCATGCAATGCTGCTGGCCTGCTCAGAGGGCGTGAGCAGAATTGTGAGGTGACCTCACCCTTTCGGAGCAGGGGTGGCAGTTTTCTGTGAAGAGCCAGATAGTAACTGGTTCAGGCTTGGCAGCTACTCGGTTCTACATCTGCAGCTGTCGACAACAGGCCACAGGGGCCAGATGGAGGCCAGAAGGGGGCACAGGGCTCTGGGGACACAACCTGAAGCTTCGGGGAGAAAGAGCCGCTGGCGCCTGGAAGGCAGGAAGAAGAGCCACTTGAGGCGTGTGAGGACTCAGGGATGCGCCCCGAGCCAGAAGTAGTCTCCAGAGGGGCATCACTACCTGTGTCAAGGCCACTGATAGGCCAAGAGAGATGGAGGCTGAGCAGTGAACAGTGGCGTTTGGCAAGGTCAAAGTCACTGGTAACCTTGACAGGAATAGTCTCTCTAGGGCCTCCCCGGCCGGGGAGCTTCCCACAGGGCGCAGCAGACCTCCCCTGTCTCCCCGCTGCTCCCCTTAGCAGCGTGTTTCAGTGGATCCGCCTGTTCTGCCCCCCACTCTGTCTCTGTGGAGCCCTCTCACCCCCTGCACCTCTGGCCTGCACCCCAGCTCTTGTATGCATAAATCTTTCTTTTTGAGAAAAAAAAAATAGTCTCCTTGAAGTCCTGGGACTAAGGCTTGGAGTGGGTCAGGAGTATGGGCAGAGGGGACAGACATGTGAGCAGAGCCGACCTGTTTGTCGTTTGCTGTAAAGGGGAGCAGAGAGAAGGGGTGTTGTTATGGAGGTTGATCTTGAGCAATGGACAGGGCGGCGGGGCGGGGGGGTGTTGGGCAGAGCGACAGTAACAAGCCCTCAGCCCAGGGTCCTGTGGAGCATCGCTCCTCCCCTCCTGCCCCTGCCTCTTTGTCTGTTCTTCTAGCATAAAAACTGCCTCCACCCTGACCCCACACCCTCGGCCCTGCTGCTGCTGCGGCCGGGGCGCAGCCTCAGCCTCCTTCCTGCCGCCCTCGGTCCAGGCCTGTCGGTGAGCCCTGTCTGCTGTTGCTTTGCTTCCCTAGGTGCACGGGGTTCATATTCCAGAAGGTTGGCAAGCTGGCCGCGACTGCCGTGGGAGGCGGATTTTTCCTCCTTCAGGTCTGTGTGCGAGCCGCCCGGACGCGTGCGGTTGAGGGGTGGGGGCGGTGGGCGGGTGCGCGGAGCTGCAGTGGAGCCGGGCCCCAACGACCAGGGGTTTCGGGAGCACAGCTTAGCGGCAGGCGCCGCAGCCCCGAGGCAGGGCTGCATGGAGGGTGGCTGCTGAGTGGACGCTGAATTGTGAAGACCCAGAAATGGAGAGTCAGGGCATCCGCCACTGCTCGGGTCCTCAGGCAGCCAGGACGGCCGGCAGGCCCGCGTTTCTCACTCAGCTTGTCGTTGAACTCTAGCTCGCAAACCACACTGGGTACATCAAGGTTGACTGGCAGCGAGTGGAGAAGGACATGAAGAAAGCCAAGGAGCAGCTGCAGATCCGCAAGAGCAACCAGCTCCCCACAGAGGTCAAGAGCAAAGCGGAGGAGGTGAGACGTGCTGTTCCCGCGCGGACGGTGCCGTGTGTCGCCGCTGTCGGGTCCAGCCTGCTGATCCCTGCTTGGCGACCTTCCGTGGGGGCTCTGTGCGCTCATCGGGCCGGGTGAGGGTGGCGCTGGCCTGCCCGGTCACTTTCAGCCCCACCTGCACAACGTTGTTTTCCTGCAGTGGGGTCAAGGGTCAGGTGTCCCAAAGGCTGGGCCTGAAGAGGGCGTAGCTTGCGGAGGGAGCCTTAGCACCATTACCCATCACGCTGTCTTCTCTTTGTAGGTAGTGACATTTGTGAAGAAGAATGTTCTGGTGACTGGTGGATTTTTTGGAGGCTTTCTGCTTGGCATGGCCTCCTAAGGACGGTGACATCGCTTCCGTTACTGCTGTGTGTTTCCAGCCAGTAGCCTCTTCACTCCATCATAGGACATGAAGCCTGTCCTCCTCCTCCTCTTCTCCCGTGCCTTCCTCCCTGCCGTGGCGCATCTGAATGGCTTCTCCAGGCACCCGTACGCGCAGGTTACCCGAGAGCTTGGCGGCAGCAAGAGACAGTAGTCTAAGCTCTGTTCCCAGCACTCCCCACCGACTGATGTGTCGGTCAGTGAGAGGGCTCCTTCCCTCCCCCCGATGCAATGCACCGACCAGACGTGCTGTGCGATGGTCGTCGGGGGGAGGGGTGAGTGGATCCTCAAAGTTGTCCCGAACTGCTGATGTGGAAGAGAAGTAAGAGCGCCCCGAGACCTGTGTGCGCGTGGGGGGAGCAGAATACACTCGCCTGAAGCATAAACGGTGTCGCTGTGCTGTCCGCTTTGTCATCGTCGCCCTAGGTTACAGGAAGGGGTGTCGCTGACGACACATGCGAGCTGCTACCTGGGGTTCCTAGTCATAGAAAAGGTTTGAAGCTTTGAAATGCAAAGTGTCTTCATCTCTTGTCCCAATGCTGGGGGCAGCCACACCCCCAGGTGCTGAGCCTACTTCTCTGTTCAGTTAGCAGCAGCGGAGCGTAAGGCCGCGCTGCAGGCGCGGGTGGCACCAGTGGCCCTTGTGAAATAATCACAGCTGTCAGCACGTGTCGTTCACTGCCTCATGAGGGCCCGCTCTGAGAGCTCCTCTCTGCAAGTCTGTAGACACACTCTTGGCACGTTTTCCCGCAGTGGCCTGTCGCCGCCTTTGTGTCTCCACCCACCCACGGAGCTGAGCTTGACTAGGACTCTGTCTGTTGAATGCACAAGTGATGGTCTTGGGGGGGGTGTCTGGGAAGGGCCTGCTGAGAGCTGCTCGCAACTCGGTGACCTCGGCGCGCATGTTCCGCAGCGTCCGCGGAGCGTGTATTTTAAGACCTTCTTTAAAGCGTCCGTTTTTTGACTTTTCTTGGGAATGCCATGTTGAGTTTGGAAATTGTAGAGCGTTCCAGAATTCATCCACTTTGCATTTTTCTCCTGCAAGCATGGTCTGAGATTCTCTGCTGCCTATTTTTATATGGAACGCACGTTTTTGTCTCCATTGCGCCTTGTTCATCATTTTGAAACAAATGCCTGTTGTATCGTTGAGTCGTTATCTGAGTACGTCTCAGAGGTAGGCGCTCTTCTTGGAAAGACAGTTATTGGGGCAGACCATGGTCAAATACCCGCTGAGCGTTCTGAGGTCCTCTCTGCTCCATTTGGGGCCCGTGCGACCGGGGGTGTGCGTCCCTCCCATGCTGCTCTGCTTGGGCCAGCCCTCTGCTCCCCCTTGGCCTTGGGACGCCCCTCCTGGCCGCATGGATCTGGGCAGCTCCTGTCTCAGAGGCTGATGGGAGACCGTGTGGGATGAAGTTGGAGGACAGTGTTCTAGAGGGATCACTGACACAGCTGACATCCTTCGTATGGATGCAGAGTGAGAGTGCGCTCTCGGAGAACTGGATCTGATTTCAGGAAATCACGTCGTGGCGCATCCGGCTGTGCGGTACGGTCCTTCGGCAGCCCTGCACGCAGAGCAGTGTTTTTCTAAAGAAAATGGAGTGTTGTTTCTCTTTTTTTGACAAAAAGCACGTTTTGTCAAACTGCAAGGGCGGCTTGTTGACGCAGCACATCTCCGCTTTCCTGACAGGTCCCGCCTGTTGGGGGTGTCAGAGACCTTGCGTGTAGCTCAGGGTTGGGTGTGATGTGCGCTGTGTAGATGCGTCATTAAATCGCTTCCTGCTCACGCTAGACTGCATGTGAGATGCCCTGAGTCCCCACACTGAGCACAGACCCCCCAGCGGCTCCTGGAAACCAGGAGCACCCCTTAAAAAGCAGTTGGGCTCAAATGTGTGTGAGCGTCGGCCGCGCTATCCGCTTGCTTCGGCCGGAACAGGCAAGGGCTCCCCGTGTTGTGCACCAGAGACTGTGTTGCCCCCGAGTTCCCATTTTGACGTCCGAACCGCGAGGGGACGGTGTTGGGGCAGGGGCCTCTCCGAGGTGAGCAGCTCATGCGAGTGCACTAGTGCCCTTTCCGGAGAGACCCCTCCTGGCGGGCAACACGCGAGGTGTGTTTCGTCAGCAGCTCCTGCTTCAAGTCATCTTGCCTGGGGGCGGGAGGTCACTGGTGCTTCCAGAACCTGCAGAGGAAAGTGGACGCTGCTGCCCACCCCCGCAGGGCGCCAGCCATCGGCGCCGCGCTCGTGGGCTCACGCAGCGGGCTGCGTTTTAAAGGTGGTTAGAGACAGCAATGAGCTCTTGGCCAGTCTGTGACGTTTTGATCCCATGATCTGCCCGGTAGCCCCCCAGCCCCCGCCCGAAAGTAGTGAAGTGAGAAAGCAGCGGCGCTCCCCGAGCTGCCAGGTGTGAGGTGTTCGCCAGAAATACGCGCCCGAGGACCCTGCTGCTGGCTTTCATCAGGTCGGGCTACCCCTCGCGTGTGGGGCCCTTCCGTGGGCACGGCTGAGGTTGGCTTCTGAGAGCAGGTCGGCCACGGCGGGAGGCCTTTGAGGAGGTACCTTCGGGCGAGGCAGAGCTGGAAGGACTGTCCCGAATGCTGGGAGTGCCCCGTTCTGGGACGAGCTCGGCGGGAGCTTTGAACCCCTCTAGCAGGTCGCTGAGCGGCGTCCATTGAGGCCTGGAGGGGCCCTTTCCGTGCCGCTTGAGCTCCCGCAGCTGTGCACGCGCGACCGTCTCCCCAGTATCCTTCCCAGCGCCACGCGGTGCTTCCTTATACCAAGAGGTGGGGGGGCCCGTGGGGAGAGCTGCACGCGGGAGGGACTGGGGCCCGTCCCCGGGGCCTGTGTCCTGGCTCCCCAACCCGTCCTGTCCCGTTCTTAGGGGGCTTCCTCTCCCAGGCAGTTGAACTCAACAGCAGCTGAGCTCCTGCCCCACGCCCTCTGCTGGGGGGCCGGCCCGGCCTGGGGGCCCTCTCCCGACCCCCGGCAGCACCCCAGCCAGGATGATGCCCAGACACGTCGTCATTAATCTCCGTCTCACAAAGACAAGCCGAAATCTTTCGCCTAACGGGTTTATTTTAGCAGCTCAGTTTTATTACATTCTACGTGTGTGTTTTGCCGTGTAGACGCAGAGCCACGCGCTGTTAGGGCCGACCGTGCGTCTGCTGTCAGCCGCCCCCTGGCAGAGTCGGGGAGAAGCAGAACCAGCCTGGAGGCCTCGGGGCGGTTGTGACTTCTCGAAGAACTTCGCCTCGCAGTGGCTTCTGTGCCAGCTTTTCTTCCTCTTCTCTTTCAAATCCCGAGCAGACCAGCGATCTGCCCCTGGGAAGGCGGGCACAGCACTGGCGCAGCTCCCGGAGGACAGCCTGGCACCTGGCCTCGGCGTAGCTGTTGGCTGAAAGACAAGGCCGAGCTCAGTCACGGGCTCTGGGGGCCAGCGGCCTGCGCACCTCGCCTAGGGGCTTGGGAGAAGGGTGCACGCAGGAGGCTTATCGGGAAGAAACGTGATTTCCAAAGTAGCCAAAGGCTTTCACGCTCACTCTCCTTTCTCCAGGACCCGAACCACCTTTTTTTCTGTCCTCCTTGGTCACTGGGCCTTTGCTAACCTGCTGAGGTTCGCGGACACGCAGGGGCGAGGCGCCCTGGACAACGGGGGCACTTCCTGCCTGGCCCTTTACATCGACTTCCGTGTCAGTGGCCCCGCGCACCAAATGGTCTCGGCGGCGTGGACCTCACTGAACCTCACGCTGAAAGAACTAAGTCACTTAGGCCCGTTCTTCCCGCCTCGGTCCTTCTCCTTGTTTCCCCTTAGCTGCTCCAAACCATGGAGGGATTTACTGGGGAGAAGAAACTACAAAATATTCTCTGGGGAGCGCGTCAGTGGGTTGGGGGACTCAAGGAGCACGAGAAGAAGGGGCCGGTTTCAAAATCACAAGCTCGGTCACAAGCTCCTCCTGCTTCTCCTGCCAATAATCATTGGTCGGCAAAACTTACTGGCAGCTTTTGTGTTTTGAAGTTTCAGGACCCCCCCCCCCCCCGCCCCTGCAATCGCTTGGAAAAAGCGAGTTGTCTGTTGGGGTGGCAGCGAAGCACAACCTATTTGCAACTGGTCTTTTTTCAAAACCAGGAGCCTGCTCAGCTTTGGGTCACACCTCTGGCTGCGCATTCCCTTCCCGGCTGTTCAGCCTGCGCCAGGCCGAAGCCCTGACCGAGATCACCTCACTTTTTATTTTCGGCATCTTTGATGATAGTTACAGAAACATCACATTCCGAGAGGGGTCAGTATTCTTTGCTGAGAAAATGAACGTTTGGTCTTTTAATTAGTTCGTAGCGTAGAAACTGAGCGTGATACCACCTTGTAAACATTTCTGTATTGCACAGGCTTGCTTCTGGCATGGATCCTTCTGTGGCATTTCCAGAAAACTAAAATGAAAAAAAAAAAGATTTTTATTTTGTGTTTTATCAAGATTGTAAAGCCCTTCTAGATGGAATCTTCTGAGATAAGCAGTTACAATTGCTGGAAAACATTAAACTCAAAATACTCTTCCCTCTCATAGGATGAACCAACTGTACTTGTACAATATCCATCTCATTCACTTTGGAACGAGAAATAACTTGACATGGACCAGAAAACCTTCCATTCGATCACCTTGAATATCGTAACCCAGTGCTGGAGCCCAAGCCGCAGCCCCGCGGCCCCCCACTTAGCCTTCACAGATCCCCGCGGGGTAAACGACTCAGCTCCTTGAGCCTTTTTCCTTATGATTCCTGCGGCGGGGGCTCACCTACCTGAGAGCCCCGAGCGGGTAAAGAAAGGGGGTAGAGGGCAGGAACCACTCGCCACACCGCAGCTGTCATGCCCAAGGTCGTTTCAAAAGTAAAAGGTCACTTTTAATGCATTGACACCATCGTGACTACGGGACTCAGAACATTCCTTGTCAGGGAGCGAGCGCTTTCCTAGACCAGCCGCATGTGGCGCTTGTCAGGCCCTGAGGAAGGTGCTGGGAAATGTGCGGACAGAACCGACTCATGGAAAACCTCTGCAGCCAGAGAAGGGGGTTCAGTGCCCGTGATTTGGATCAGCGACTTGGAAGCATTCGGAGACAATTTCAGAAAGGAAGAAGGCCCAGGAGCCTTTGTAGCTAGCTTCACCAATGCAAATAGCTTCCTAACCCCCGTCCCGGCCCCCCGAGTTAGGTCAGTGCGGGGGTGGGAACAGTGGAGCAAAACCTAGATATTTACAGGCTGGGAGAAGGAAAGGCAGGTGCGTTGCAGGGCAAATAAGCGACAGGCAGTGCTGCCGCCGGGAGCTGCGCTCTTCTCTAGGTCAGTACCAAGTCCTCGGAGAGCAGGGCGGCTGTCCTGTAGCGGGCGCTGACTTTCTGGGACTCATCGCGCCCCAGGTCCAGCTGATGGTGTCCACTGACGGTTTGAGGGCGTGCTCCAAAGGAGTCAATTGCAAGTGACGCGTCCTGACTAAGTGCTCTTGTGGACTGGCGCTCTGCCTGCGCCCCCTCTCTGCAGTTCCTACCCTTGTGTTCACGAGCAGCTGTTTAACCCATTCCCGCCCCCGGCCCCACCGGTGGGTGGACTGCAGTGGGGGGCGAGGTGGTGGCCAAGCGCTGGCCGCGGCGGGGGCGCGCATCTTCCCAGGGCCGCGCACCTGCAGGAGAGAGAGACGGTCACCGCCGGCGCCACGCAGAGCAGGGCGGGGTGGGGCGAGGGAAGCTGAGTACGTACCGGGTTAATCGTGGGGCAAAAGCTTAAGCAACAGCTCCTGTACCCCCCTGACCTGTCAGGAAAAGCACAGTTTAGAGGGTGCACTGCCGACAGTCCCCCGCAATGGAAAGCGCCCGAGCCGCCCGCGTACCATTGCGTGGTGCTGGATCTGCCACAGGCGAGAGCTGTTGTCCATGTAGCGCCCCTCGGGATAGAGCTGCCACATGAGAGGCAGCTGGGAGGTGAGGAGGTGACTGGGCCTGGCCGCGTCACCTAAGGGCACCTGCACCTGCTTCACTCGTGCCCTGAGGCAACTGGTCTCCTGGTGGGAAGAAGTGACGGAAAACAAGAGCACAGACTTCAGAATATGGCGCCGGCGGGGGGCTGGTTTGAAAGCAAATGCGTAAGTAGGTAGACAGCAGTTACCTCCTCCAGGACAGCCACCCACGTGCGCTGGTGCTCGTCGCGGTAGATGCCCTCTTGGTGAACCCAGAGGCGATCGGGTGGGGCCCCCACATCCTCTCCTGCCATTCCGGGCTTTGGCTTCCAATTCTAGCCCTGCTTTTCTCCACCTGAGCCTGCAGCGCCCGCGCACAGGACACAGGCGTGACTTGGGTTGAAAGCGCAACCAGAGCTCCGAGGCGCCCCTGCCTAAGAGCCCCGGCGTACGCTCCCCGCCAGCATCACTGGCCACGGGCGCAGAGCGGCCCGCTCTCTGGTGGGACACGAGTGTGTCCCCCAGGTCAAAGCCAGTCCGGGCGGCTCCCGCGTGCAGAGCCTGGGGGGCAGGGGTTTCTAAATTGCGACCGAAAGTTTGTTCTAGGGTAAACGACCCAGATGCCAGTTTACTTAGGTCCCTCACAGTGGCTGGGCGTTTCCGGAGGGGTTCCCGGAGGGAAGCTGAAAGAGCGGCAGGGGAGTGTTGAGCTGCGAGAGGCCTCCGGGACCGTGGCGGCTGAGGTGAGTGAGAACAAATGACAGCTACTCATCCGGGTCCTGGCTGTATTCCGAGAGTGCTTCGGGGACACAGGAGCCCGTCTCCCAGATACCGACTGCCGCGTCAGGGCCCCGGCACGGGCCCTGGGCCCCGGCGAGCTGCTGCCGTAAGTGCAGGAGGCTCCCTGCCCAGTCCCAACCAGGGCCTCCCTTTGCAGGAAGGGTCTTCGGCTGCAGGTGCCGCGGCGCCACCTTCCCACATTTCCACCTTTGGCAGCGCGCAGAGCTCTGCCCCTCAGCACAGCCTGTTCTCAGGAGTTGCTAGGGGAAGCGGCTGCTGCCCAGTTCAGGCGGCTCTCCCACCCCCAAAGCCAGAGCAGAGACCGGGCCGAACAGCGCGAGCCGGGGGCGGCCGCGAGGAGGCGCCGAGCTGAGCAGGCCTCTCGCAGGCCGAAGGTCTGAGTCGGATTTGGTTTTGCCCTGGGCCATGTCGCTCACCTTCCCTGGAAGGAAAGTGAAGACGCCCGAGTTAGGACATGGTCTCCCCTCGGGGAACCGCAGCGGGTTCTGCCACTGTGATGAGGGGGTCAGTGAGCGCTCAGCTGTGCGCGCTCCCATTTCACGTGCCCCGAAAGCAGAGCCCCTTCTGGGGCCCGCCACAGCCTCTCCGAGCCCGAGCCCCGCCTCAGGCGTCTTCCTGGTCTTCAGCGACCACCTCCCCGCCGTCCCAAGTGCAGCGAGCGCCACCGAACCGACACGAACACCCCCCAACAGCAGGCTCCTCCTAGCTCCCGCCTGTCTGCCCCGGAACCAGGCCCAGGTGTCTGCCTCCCCAAGCAAAGCTCTCGCCAGTGACTGGTGTCAAACAAAGCCCACAGCCTGGCCTCTGACAGCCAGGCCTGCAGCTGCCGGCAGGGAGAGCAGAGCACACGAGGTCCTGCTCCCCCGTGGCCTGTGCTCTGAGCGGGCGGCGGAAGCGGGGCTCCCCGCGCTCTGCTTTGTCAAGGCTGGTTCTCTCCCTGCAGCGCTCACAGCTGCTCTGTGTCTCCTGCTGGGGGCATCTGCTGCACAAAGTGACCAAGGGTGAAGGCCCAGGATGAGCTCTGCGATCCCGGGCCGGCAGCGCGGACGCACGGCCAACTTCTACTGGCCTCCCTGACAACAAAGGGAAAGCGCTCCTGGGGACTGGAGTGCGCACACGCTGCTAAGAACCACTATAAAGAGGCTGATGAATCACTATGGAACGTTCTCAGAAGAAAGGCAGCCCGGCGTGTGGCCGTCATTGGGCGGGGCCCGCGGCCCACAGCCAGGGCCGCAGAGGGCACGGCAGGGACGGGCCCAGTGGCACGGGCGCTGGCACTCTCCCCAGCACACGGGCCTGGGCCTGGCCGTCACAGGCGCGCAGCACGGTGAACACTGAGCAGAGAGCATTTTCCCCACAAGCTGATGGGAGTTTCTGAAAAGTTCTAGCACAAGTTCGGTTCCGGGGGCATACCCACGTGTCCCACTGCACAGACACAACCGGCTCCAGTTCAAATGGATTGAAACCAGCGTGTCCATACATTATGCTGTTTCTGAGGCAGGCATTTGTAAAGACGTGTTCAGCGGAGAACACCCAACGCGCAAGGGCTTCCTTACGTAGCAAGACCACCTTTTCTCCCCCTCACGCAATGAGCTGTTTGGTGTCTTCTAGAAAAGTCTAATTTGCTTTTTCCCCCAGGTGTTTGAATACTTGGTAAGCATTAATCCGTTAAATGCACACATTTTATTTGAAGTCGATGGAGTCATCCAGTGACAGTGAAGGAAACTACCAGAACTGGGCCCACATCAGGCACCTGGGTGCGGATCCTGACTTGGCCCCCTCTAGCTGTGAGCTCAGCTGCACGGGTGTCAAGGACAAGTGACCTATGTACCACCACTTCCTGTGTGTTCCATATGTAATCATGGCCGCGCCTGATTGGAGGGATGCTCTAGCACCCCAAGTTAAGGTGGAGGGAAGACACAGACAAGTCAGGTAACTTGCAGCTCACACAGCTTGGAAGCTGTGGAAATGGTCACTTGAGTCTGTCACACAACACACCTCTCACAGATGTGAAGTTTTTGCATGCCAATGAAACGTTAGTGCTGCACATGTGGCCTGGAGCACGGCAGAGCTAGCGCAGGCGTTCTGGAACCTGAGTGCCAGCGAGGAGAAAGGACTGGCACTTTACAAAGTGCGAAGAGCACTCGGCGAGCCACGGGACAGCAGCAGCCAGTTGCCCCACCAGGAGGGCACCAAGGCCGCACCCGCCGTAAAGCTGAACCTTAAGAGAAAACTGACATGACCCAAGGGCCTTGCGCGTGGAAGTTTCAGCCCAGCTCACCATTAGGGCAGTCATCGTGGGGCGCTGGGGCCCGCGACCCTCGCGCCTTGGGTGAATTCTGCACGCCCATCACTGTGGGGAGACTTGCTCTGGGCTGCGGCAGGAGAAAAGAGCAAAGCCCCGCGTCCGCACGTCTTGCCCAGCACTGCCATGTCTGCCCGCCGCGGGCACAGGCCGCCACACACCCGCACGGCAAGCTGCGGGCACACGCGAAGGTGGCCATCGGGTCCAGACTCGTTCTTGCGGCCACGTGCAAGTGCTCCCCGGGGAGTGGGGGGGTCAGAACTTCTACCGGAGGCCCGTGAGGACCTGCCGGCCTCACTGCTGCTGTGCACAACCCCGCCCTGTCGGACAGGGTCAAGAGCAGGTGCGCCGGGCAGTGTGTGTCCTGGGCGCCCGCCGACCTTGAGTCCACGCTCAGTGCCCTGCCCCTTCCCTGCATCCAAGGAACAGACACCTAGAAGGCTCGGCAGAAGGAGCGCCGCCAAGCTAAAGAGTGAGACTTTCAGCTACAGAACAACAGTGCATCTGCCAGAGGTTACTCACATGAATGTAATGTTTCTTGGGCTAATTAATCCGCCTCGGGAAGAGCGAGGCTCAAACTTCCAGATGCCCCACCCGGGCCACTGCAGCCGGGATCGGGATCGTGATCGGAATCGGGTCGGGGTCGGCGCGGCAGCCGGGCGAGCTGAGGGGCCTCCGGGCCCAGGTCTCCAGCCCCCGAGTTACGAGGCCGCCGGAAGTGGTCCGGGCAGTTGGACAGAGTCGGGGGCCGCCTCCTGCTCCTCAACCCCCGGGAAGTGAGACCTGAACCGTGCTAGGGCCCAATTTCGAAAGCGCGTCCCGCGATCGCAGGCCGCTTCCAGGGCCGTGCCGGGGCGTGTAGGCCGCGCGCGCCGCTGCTCTGCGGCCGGGCAAAATGGGCGCCCGCGCTCGGGAGGCGCCGACGCCGGCCCCGCCGCCCCGGCGACGCTCACGGAGCACGTCCGCCCGCGCCCCACGCCCCGCCCCGCCCCGCCCGCGCGCCCGGCTGCCTCCAGGCCCCGCCCCGGCCCGGCCCCGCCCCGGCTCCGCCCCGGCCCGCCTCCAGCGGGTCCGGCCAAGCGGGCCCGGGCCGACGCGAGCGGGGCGGACCAAGATGGCGGTGCAGGTGGTGCATCTGGAGTCGGATGCGTTCCTGGTGTGCCTCAACCACGCTCTGAGCACCGAGAAGGAGGAGGTGATGGGGCTGTGCATCGGGGAGGTGAGTGCGTCGCCGGGGGCCTGGCGCCCCCTGCCCAGCCGCCCCCGCCCGCCCCGGCCGCGCCCCGGAGCGCGGGGATCCCGGCACCCCTGATGGCGACCCAGGGGCCGAGGCTTTTCACCGCCATG
Source organism: Scalopus aquaticus (assembly GCA_004024925.1). Classification (NCBI taxonomy): domain Eukaryota; kingdom Metazoa; phylum Chordata; class Mammalia; order Eulipotyphla; family Talpidae; genus Scalopus; species Scalopus aquaticus. The sequence goes on from PVIJ01004841.1 coordinate 54,487, forward strand.
CCGCGGGGGCCCCGTTTCCGCCAGCGCTGTCCGCGCTGCAGCCTCCCGCCGGCCTCCGGCGATTCGCCGCGGCCGCCGAGGCCCTGGCACGTCCTTTGGGGGCCCGCGGCCGGGCTTTCCCTGCGCGCTGAGCGCCCCCGGGCCCAAACGGCAGACGCCTCTCCGGGGTCCCGGCCTCCCTCCAGGGAAGCGCAGGCAGCGAAGCGGCCCCCAAGCGTGTCGAAGATCCCCGGGGCGCCGGCTTCCCAGGCCCCCAAAGCTTCCGCGCCGTAGCGCTGCCCAGGGGCAAAAGAGGAACCGAGCGCCCCAAGCCACAGCCCTCTGGCCCCTGCCCCTGCGCCATCGGCTACAAGTGCTACAATGTGACGCTTGTCCTCTGCTCTTCCCACTCTAGCTCAACGACGACACCAGGTAAGACCCCCCGGGCTCAGCTCTCAGGCTCTCAGTCGCGGCTACTCAGATGACAACTACGCCCTGTCAGCTTCCGCTCAGCCGGAGCTCCCGCCTGACAGTTTCTGTCCCACCCCAAGTCTGAAGGTCGCTCCCGCCGGGCTCCGTGTCCATGGCGGGCAGCCATGCCAAGAGCGAACCTGTCAAACTACAGTCTCCATCAGAAACAAAGGCTACCACATGGCCTCCTGCCACCCTGTGATTTCTTGTCCTGCTTGACATGTTTTATGACCTCTGTCCCTGGCGATTACAAGAGCAGACTCTTCCTTGTGGCAGATAAAGCGCATCTTGAGGCACATTTCCCCTCTTCTCCACTCCTGTGCCTCAGTTGTCCCCCTAACGTTGCTGGGGAGATCTGCTGCCGACTCCCTGCTGGGCCTTCCCCACCAAGCCTGACCGCCCACCCCTGCTGCCCAGGGTGCTGGGAGCTTGGCTTTGCCCTTCTGCATCTGAAGGCTCCCGGCGCCACCTCATTTTACACTCCTGCCGCTTCCTCTCTACCACGCTCTCTTTGCACAGTGCTAACGCTGTCACTTGGCTCTTGTTCTTTATCATCCAAATCTCACCTCCTTTTTTTTTCCCCAAAGGAGTGACTCCAAATTTGCATACACTGGAACTGAAGTGCGTGCCCTTGCTGAAAAGGTATGTGCTGGGGTTCAGCGGGCGGGGATTGATTCGGCTCATCCTGCATTTGTGGCTTTGAAGCCTGCTACGTTTTCACTCGAGCCTTCTGTCTTCATCTTTCCATCTGCTCTGTCACCTAAGTGTTGCCTCCCCAGCACGTCACTCAGCTCTACTCAGCATCTAAGGAATTCTGCGTGCGCGCGTGCGCACGGCAGTCACATGCTTAGCGGAGGAAGGTGATTGTTCGGAAAGTCCTTCCCTGATCTAAATGAAAGGCGTTTTTATTTTTGTTTCTGGAATGTACATATTGACGCCGGATGTCTTTCATCTGAAATCCCCCAGCATTCATGACAAAAAGTCTGTGTTCTCAAATGGAACCTTTACCTAAGCACACAGGATGTCACTGGAGTGGGAAGTAAGTGTCTGCGGCTTTTCCTTCAGGTGGACACCGTGAGAATCGTTCACATTCATTCCGTCATCATCTTGCGACGCTCCGACAAGAGGAAGGACCGGGTGGAGATCTCTCCCGAGCAGCTGTCTGCGGCCTCCACGGAGGCGGAGATATCCTTCTGTTGTGCCCCCACCTGCCGCAGGACTCCCCCGTCTGTAGGCTGCCCCGAAGGGCCCACCACTCGGTGACTCAGCATCCCCCCATTCTCCGTCTGCCATTCCTGCTTTTAAGCCACAAGACCCCCGGGTCCCGCCCCGTGACAGCAGATGCTGTGGGAGGCCCTGTATGTCCCCGCTGCTCTCCTCTGCCTCTCTTCCTTCTTCTGTGCCTTGCCCAGTTTTGCGAAGATTATTTAACTTCTAAGGCTGCCCCTCGAAGAAGCCAGGCCCAGAGCACAGCGGGGGCGCTGGTGACCAGCATCTGCTCAGTAGGTGTGCTTTGGGGTTTAGTTCATTTGGTGATGAGTTAAAAAGTAACTTTTTAACAGCCTAAGCTTTCAGAGGCGCAGATGATGTACTTTCCTGTGCCCCCGCCTCCCTCCCTGGTGAACTCTGCGCTTCTAGAAACATACTTGCATTTTTTTCTTTAAAGACATATTTAATGAGGGCGCAGCGTGTGACCGAATGTCCGCCCTTTCCCCTTCAGCATAGAGAAGCCACACGGTGGGTGGTGACCTTGGCTGGGCACTGCGGCGGGGACCACCTGTCTCCCCACACCCTCACTTTGGGTGTGGCGGAGGTTTGTGGTTGTTGCCCGTGAAATCGGGAAAAGTCACATCTTAGAATCCAAAGCACCGTTTTCCTGTTGTCACTAAACTTGATCAGTTTCCACTTTAAAGAGTCACTGGTAGCTTTCTCTGGAGTACCTGGAGATTTCCTTTGCCCATCTTCTGACTTTGGAAAGCATTCCTAAAACTTGGCAGGTACTCGACAGGTGAAGGAAAGTAGCCGTCTGTGGTCAGGCCAGTAACTTCAGTCTGCTCACCGAGTTGTCCCCCCATTTTGGTGTTTACATCTTTGTGCACCGAGATGTGTCGTCTCCTCTCACTCAGTGTAGCTCTTGTACCTTTTCTTTAAGCTCTATTTTGAGCTGATTGTGGATTCATCTAAAAAAAGCATAGAGAAGTGCTGGTGCCCAGCTCCCCAAAGGCTACATTGTACATGATTATGGCACAGTGCTGCTAGATACAGTGTGTGCGGCTGTGGCTTCCTCACAGTCATCTCTAAAATGTCACCTCAGGAGTGCTCCAAAGGGCATCAGAGAACTGCTCTCCCAGAGCAGGATGGAGCTAGAGCTGCCGCGATTGACTTCTCTCAGGTGGGCATGGCGCTAAGTGCGTGGCAGATTAAGAGCCACGGCCGCCCTGCAGACTCTGCCCCAAGAGGCGGGCAGTGGCCTGGCTTCGTTCTTTTGTCGGCATCAGCCTCAGAGGCTGAGCCCTCATTGGCATCACAGGTTTTGTTCCCACAAGGTGAAACGCCTTGACAGACACACAGGTTGGCTGAACTGACAGGCCGGCCCATGAGAGTCGTGGGCTGGTATCACTCCCACCCCCACATCACCGTGTGGCCCTCCCACGTCGGTGAGTACTGGGGCTGCCGCGCTTCCTGTGCCCAGAAATGAGTCTCCTTCTCCTTGTCCACTCCGCAGGCTGTGCTTACTTTAAGGCGGCATTTACCTTAAATATGTCCTCCTTTTTATTTCCTTCGCCATGTTCTGAAAGGAACGATTCGTGTCATGGAGTATTTTTAATAAAATTGCAGCGCTGTGTTTGAAAGCCTGACACTTGGCTTCTCTTCACAAAATGAACAAGCTTCTCCTTGCAAATTGCCGCCTGCTGCGTGTTCCCGGGAGGAGGCCCTGGGTGTGAAGGGCGAAACGACAGCACCGATGTTGGCAGGCTCGGTCTGACACGGACGCTGGCAGAAGAGTAGAATGTCTTTCTGCGGGAGAGGGCGTGGCTCCCCTCTCCTGCTCGTGGGAATCTGTGGCTGCGAGTCAGAGGCCCCTCTGGCTTAAGTAGAGCCGAGCTTTGAGCCCAGGTCAGTCCCCTAGTCTGTTCCTCCCACTGGGCTCTCCTATTTGCAGCCCTCAGCTTGAGTCCATCACAGGATCCATATTCCCGGCTAGGGAGATAGCAATGCCCCCCAAATGCAGCTGCACTAGCCTGTGGGGAGGATTCCAGCTCAGACCGCTGAGGCCTCGAGCAGGGCCCAGGCGGATTGGGTGCCAGGCGCCCTAGGAATGCTGGCGCTGAGCCAGTAAATGCTGATTCAGACTCGAGGACGAGGCAGACTTGCTGTTTCTCGCTGAAACCTGGTCGTGGCGACATGTGGCAGCCCCCGAGACCAGGGGGCAGAAAGGCTGGAATCTAGAGCTTGCAATAATAATACTACTTTGGAAAAAAGGTGTCAGTCTCTGAAGTGGAACGCTCAAACGGAAAGTTCAGAGCTCAGAGGATACTCGAATTTTTCTCGGACAGAAAATCCGAGTCGTGCGTCACAAAGTCTCTGAGGAAAACCAACCGTAACAACGTGACTGAGGGGCCAAATGAGAATAACCCAGCATAGGTGGATTTGGGGACTGGAGTATTGGGACCTCCCCTCGACATGCTCTGGGGCTCCCTGGGAATACTGATCCTTTAAAAGGCGAGGAGGAAGTTCAGGGTCACACAGCCTGAGGTTCGGGAGCACCCACTTTGGTGCCTTTTGGGGCCTCTCTTAAGCCCTGAGTGCCAGAGTCCTCAGCAGTTCAGGGCCTGGAAAATGCGTGTCCAAGGGGAAAGGCAGGTGGCTCTAGAGGATCAGCGATGGGGTCCTCAGGGGTTCTGGGGGGGGGCCCCAAGGGGCAGAGGGAGGCGGCAGTGGGGCCCAAGCACACACACTGTGGCTCTAACAGTGAATTTCAGACTGATGAGCCACATTCAGCGGTCGTTCACCTTTTGCCTCCTTTGCTTTAGCATGTTCACCCACACAGAGTTCGAGAGAAAGTCGTAGACTTGGCCAGAAAGTGGGGGGCAGGCTGCGAACCCGACTTGTGTCCGTGGGGCCTAGGCCTCTATAGCTCTGACTTGAAGGGGGAGATGGAGGCGGAAGTGGAGGCATGTCAGACGCTGACCGAATCTTCCCGCGCTCGGCTTGCCAGAGGGAGAGGGAGCGGGCAGCAGGGCGCGGCTGTCCCGGAGCCTCGGAGCCCGGCCCTTGTGCTTGTAACAAAGTGGATACGAAGAGGCACCACAGCTGTGGTCCTGATTGGGGGATCTGCCAGTGACCGGTGGCACAGGCCTTGATGTCACAGCGATGTGCCCAATACCAAGTTCTACAAGCCGGTGATTCTACAAATGGCGTCTTCCCATCCAGGCTTTCTGTTCTGGAAGCTTCCAGTCAGTTCTCCTGAGAGTCCTTACAGACACGTTTCAATATTTGATCCATTGCCATGTGCTTCTTAGCTAAAGACTTAGGAAGAAAGTGTCATTCTGTCGCCCACCCGCTGGCTCTCGGCCCACGATGGCGCTGGCGCTCAGAGTTGTCTCCACTTCTTACAAATGCCTATTTTTGGCCTCTGGGTGCCAGCAGAGTGCCAGTGTTGCTCTATGTGGGTAAATAACCGTCGAGTCCAGCGCTGACAGAAAAGCCGTCCTGGCAGTGATTTAGGGGAAACTATCTTTTGGGTTTGGTGTTTAGGAGGCACTCAGAGCTCAGGATGGAGCCTGGAAAATCCGCTCATCCTGACTCCACTTCCTTCCCTTCTTATTTGCCTTTTGTATTTTGGGGCCTTCCCCAGCTTTGTTTTAAGCTGCAGCATTAGGGACCTTTGGGGGCCACGTCTGGGGCGGGCACAGAGAAGCAGATGGGATAACACACACGAGACTTCTTCCCTCCTGGGAGACGGTCGTAAGCGGTCACATGAGCACGAATGTGGTGCAAGCGATGCGGACAAGTTGACAGTCGAGCAAAAACCAAAGGAAGTGACATTCGAAGGCCCCGAGTGAGTGGTGAGGGGAGAGGCCCGGGTCCTCTGCTGGGGCCGGCTGGGGCGGCCTAGGTCACGAGGTGCGTTCTCGGCAGTAGTTCCCTCACCGGGCTCAGTTGTTCACACCTTGACTGAGATGGGCCAGAGGACGTGCCCCTGTCCTGGAGTCCGGAGCCGTGGGGCACCGGACACCTCTATTTTGAAATCTTACAGTCTGTGGGATGTGACTGACCGCAGATGTTTGTTTCTGTTTATCTGCAGATGTTCGCACACAAGCCATGTACCAAATGATGGATCAAGGCTTTGTGGGGCTTATTTTCTCGTGTTTCATAGAAGATAAAAACACAAAGGTATGTGTGTGTGTGTGTGGGTATGGGTATGGGTGGGTGCGCATGCACACGTGCATTTCAGAAACATTGCAGGAGTTTGGGGTCTTGCACTCCCCACGGATGCGGCACCCTCAGCCTCCTGGTTCTCACACATGGCCTCTCGTGCTCACTGACTGGCCCCTCCCAGAGCTGATTTATTGCCATGTCTCTGGAGACTCTCAGCCTCCTTCCACAGGGGCCTTGAGTTTTAGGTTAGAGTTGCTGAAAACTGCTTCGTCTTCTCCACGTGAATCCTTCTTTGGTTGACATTTCTTCCCTTCACGCTGTTTTGCAGACTGGCCGGGTGCTGTATACTTGCTTTCAGTCCATCCAGGCCCAAAAGAGCTCAGAGTGAGTATAGCACATGCGTGTGTGTCGCCGCGTTCATGTCCAGTCCAGGGAACTGACCATTTCATTTCTCTTGCTAATGACACCCACTGACATCTGCGGCCCGGCCCTCTTGCCTCGCGTGTGGGGAGTGCTGTTGGTGTCAGCTTCCGTCTGGGCCGTAAACTTTCAGAATTACAGAATCTCATCAAAATGCTTGATTGGCCTTGGAGCTAGACCATCGACTGAGGTTGCCTCTGATGATACATGGTGGCACTTTGTTTTTTAATCTCTCTCCTTGGTGGCTATTCCCATTTCATAGCAGCCTGTTCTTCATTTTTCAAGATTTCTTTCTGCATACAAGAGCTGGGGTACAGGCCAGAGGCATGGGGCGGTGAGAGGGTTCCCCAGAGACAGAGTGGGGAGCAGAACAGGCCGAGCGACAGAAATCTACTGCTGCGGGGAGCAGTGGGGAGACAGGAGGGGTCTGCTGTGCCCTGTGGGATTCTCCCTGGCCGGGGCTCGAACTGAGGCCATAGTGGCTGCCAACAGCTTCATAGTGCTATGCTTTTAACCCTTACACCCCCAGGGAGGCCCTATTCTTCAGATTTTGATACAACATTAATGTTAGGTTTTCTGCTGTTTTTTCAGTTAACCATTTCCTCTGTGGGTATTTTCTCCTGTTTATGTGGAAGCCAGTCATTTTTTCTCAGGGGTCACTAGACACTAGCTCGCAGGTATTTTGCTGTAGGACACGAACCTTAACCACCGCTGCCATCTTTCCTCCCACCCAGTTTATTCAGTTAGTTGGCAGAACTGATGTACACACAGACACAGGAAGCAGTTTCAAAATGGAGCATCACTGTGCCCGCCTCGCCCCACCCCATGCCGAGACCCCGGCCTGACGCCCAGTGTATTCAGAGGTCAGGTCTTCGTGACGCAGTTAGGTCAGGAGCGTGGTGCCCTGACCTTTTGGGTCATGGTTGGGATTGGGTTTGATGAGGAGAGGCCTCTGTCCCCTCCCACCGTTGTTTGAGTTGCCCGCTCTGTGGCGTTCTGAGCGGAGCGAGGTGGAGACCCGCCGCCTACAGATGAAAATCTGCACACACTTCTTTTTGCCTCCTGCCCGCAGGTCTGTACTCAATATAAACATGTGCCAAGTTGCTTGTTTGGTCTTTTGTCCCCTCTATGTCAGTGTGATTCTTTAGTCATTCGAAGACAGAAAAGTGTTCAGTCTGTTTTCACAAAGCGGCGACACCACACTAGATCAGCTACACGAAGCCACCCCGTGACAACGAACACGAAACTCACCTGAGCTGCTGCTCCTGCAGGTACGAGAGAATCGAGATCCCCATCCATGTCGTGCCCCACGTCAGCATTGGCAAGGTGTGCCTGGAGTCGGCCGTGGAGCTGCCCAAGATCCTGTGCCAGGAGGAGCAGGACGCGTACAGGCGCATCCACAGGTAGCGCGGGGCTCTCGGCGGCGGCGCTCGTCCCTCAGCGCCTTCCTCCCTGCCGCGTGGACCCATGCGGGACAGACCCCTTTCTGGTGGTTAGGCCGTGATAAGCGCACGCTTCGGCGACAGTAGCGTCGAGCTCTGAACAGTGTCATTTCCCCAACCTCATTAACGAGGAATCGCGGGACCCCGGTGGCATACTGCTTCCCTGCCGCCCCTCCTTCGCTACTAACCTCAACCCTCTCACCCCTTCAGCCTCACGCATCTGGACTCGGTGACCAAGATACATAACGGCTCAGGTAAGCTGCGCCCCTGAAATACTCAGCACATTCAGTTTAAAGTCACTGAGGTGACGCGGTGTCTGGACCCCCGTTTTTCTCTTGAGCCCTGCGCGCTTCTGAACTGCGGGGCCTGCCTGGGGTGAGGTGGGAGGAAAGGGCCGAGCCGCACTTGCTTGGTAGACGAGCAGCTCCAGGCACACGGCCCTGAGGGCGCGTGTCTGCCCCTCTCTGTGAGGCAGCGGCCCCCACTGTGGCAGCAGCTGGCGCCGGTCATTATTCCATCTCGTGCACATGCGTGTGTCTGTGCGTCTCGCGCCTCTGTCCATTCATCAGTGGGTGAGTGGACAGGAGAGGTGGTCTAAAAAGTGAAATCTTGCCATTTGCAGCAAGGACAACCTTGAGGGGACAACCTTGAGGTGAGGCTGTGGGGAAGGTAGGGTCTGCTCGATCTGGAAAATCACTTTTAAAAGCTCCCTGGACAGCCCTTCAGAAGGAAAGCTTAGCGGGCAGAAGGGCATCTGGCGCGCTCTTCCGCGCCTCCCTGCTCTCTGTGCGCTCGGCCGGGCTCGGCCAGAGGGCGGCTCATTCACACCTGCCTCGTCTGTGCTCTTCCTGCTGAAGTGTTCACCAAGAACCTGTGTAGCCAGATGTCGGCGGTCAGCGGGCCCCTCCTGCAGTGGTTGGAAGACAGACTGGAGCAAAACCAGCAGCATTTGCAGGAGTTGCAACAAGAAAAGGAAGAGCTTCTGCAAGAACTTTCTTCTCTAGAGTAACGCGGAGGCAAGACAGGTAAAAACCTGTTTGGATGCAGCCGACGTGGTGCAGCCGGGGGCTCTGGGGGCTTCCTGACGCCGCCCACCTGTAGCGCCCGCACGCGGCCGTTCGCGATGCTTGCAGCAGGCCGCGGGGCACACTGGCGGAGACGCTTTCATATTACATCCGGGGAGGAGATTTTAAGTGTTTACCGTTCCGTGTTTGACTTGGAGCCTTGCTTTTCATGTCTGACTATACTTAATATCATGTCTGGAAGAGGGTAAAGGAACAGACCTGTTTTGCACCTTTCAATTTCGCAGTCACTGTGCGCATCAGAGAGGTAGACAAGCACAAGGGTTGGGGGCAGGGGCTGCGGGTGAGTCTCTGCTGAATCTCCGAGTTCTGGCGTACTTTGACGCGACTTCCTCTTGCGCAAACCCCATTTACCGAGGAACTTCCAGTATAAGATAAATCTGTTTTTCCGGGATGCTGTAAAAAGCCCGGGCGAGCTGTTTCTGCCCCGTGTCCCCGCGTGTCATCGTGCGGCCTGAGGACACAGAAAGCACGAGCCAGGCCAGCCCACCCCCACGTCTGCCACAGGCATCGGCGCTTTCTCTCTTTCTTTATTTGCCTCCTTTCTCCCCAGATCGCTGCTTTGGGAGTTTCAAGCTATAGTCCAGAACCACCGGTACTGAATCACTTCACATCTGGGAGTGGGAGCCAGAAATCTTCATGAACCCCCAGCCGATGCCAGGTTTGCCAGCCGCTCCCGGGCAGGTGGAGAGGCGCTGGCTCGCCTCGTTTCCCACTGTTCTCGTATAAAATTATGCTGAATCGATTTTGAAGAAGAAACACCTGGAGGACTCTCCTGCCCTGACTTCAGTCACGACGGTGACCTTGACAAAGGTGCAAAAGCGAGTCAGGGGCAGGGGGGATGCCGGGTGCCTAGGACAGCGCAGGTGGAAAATGGGCTTTCACCTAAACTTCTCACCTTAGCCAGAAATTAACTCACAATGTATCATGGACTTGAATGTAATGTGTGAAACTATGAAAGTTCTAGAAAAATTCACAGGGGTATCCTCAGAATCTTGGGCAACAAGCTCTTGGCCTTCATCCCAGAGCACAATCTTAAAACGAAAAGGGTGATATATTTGAGTTCAGCAAAATCAAAGACTTTGCTCTGCAACATTTTTGAGAAAACAAGCTATGGATTGAGAGAAATCATGTGTAAACCATGGATCTGATTAGTGTAGATGACGCATCGTCAGCTGTGAAAGGAAACATCCAGTTAGAAAATGGGCCAAAGACACAAGCAGGCATTTCACTGACCACGCATCAGAACGGCTGAAGCAAAAAATGGGGAAGATACCAGAAGCTTTGGTCACGGACACGCCGTCTCGAGAGAGTGAGTGGCGGAAGTGTCTCATCGCGTGACACACACATGCCCTTACACACATCCCAGAGGAATGGAAGCCTCCGTTGGCACAAGCACTGGTGCACGGATGTTTTTAGCAGTTTGTTTGCAGTGGCCGCTAGGCACAAACAGCCCGTGTTGTGCAGCTGCCGCAAGGCCAACGTCTGATCGCATTTACATGACGTTCCTGAAGTGGCAAAATCATGGACATGAGCACATCAGTGGTCTCGGGGGGCGGGTTGGGGGGTGGGATTCCTGTGTCTCGTGCGCACCCCTAAAGTGAATGCATGTGAAGTCTGGTGAAACTCAATAAAGTCGGGTCTCAGTGTCGCCTTTCTCAGTGTGCCCCAGGAAACTGGGGGGAGACTGGGAGGACGGGGCTCAGTAGAGGAGCAGGAAATAAGGCCCGTGGGGGAAGGGCCCGCTGAGGCTCCGGGTGGGCAAATCTGGGACAATTTGCGTCTAAATAATGAGAGTAGAGGATTTTAACCCTTTCGGTCACCTAAGAATCAGAGTCCACAGTGATAACAGTAAACGGATGGGCCGCAGAGGAAGCTCTTCCTCTAAGTGCTGAAGCGGGGCCCTGGGGTGCAGACAGTGAAAGTGCTCGGCGGGGCCAGTGGGACGGGCACTGCGCAGACAGGACTGCAGAGCTGGGCCTCGGTCCTCTCCCTTTTGCTGACAGTGCAAGCCAGAGCGGGCCGAAGGGGCGAGGGGCTCACATGTCTAGGACAGGCGTGGCGGCCAACCCGGCTAATGCCCAGTTCGCAGCCCGAGTCCCAAGAGCGCTGACGAGCGTGGATGAGCCGGGAAACTGGTATCGGCACCAGAAGCGCCAGAAGGCAGCTGAGCAGAGCAATTAGGCAAGAAAATGACACAAAAGGCGTCCAATAGGAAGGAAGGAAGGCTTTTCGTTGGCAGCAGCTGTGGTCGTATATGTAGAAAAACCTAAAGGCTCTGCCAGAGAAATCTTAGAACAAAATGAAAGGGCCCCCCCGAGGAGGAGACGGGCAGCCATCTGCTGTGCAGATAAAGCACTGAGACCACAGCAAACAAGGAAGTCAGCAGAGCAAGAAACAGGCGAAGGCCTGGATAATGGCCAGCAGGTATGTGCAGTGCTCGGGGTCCCTGACCAGCAAGGAAAGCCCAGTGAAAGGTACAAGGCGGTGCCATCAGAAAGACGAGTTAGGTGTTAGGTTTGGCGTGGGGTAAAGGACACTGCTGGTAGGAATGCGAACTGATATGGCTACTGTGGAAGACACTAGATTCCCCCCAAATTAAAAGCATGATTCAGTAATCCTATGCATGTATATCTGTAGGAAATCTATTCTTTAAAAAAAAAATTATGCATATAACAACTGGGGTGCAGGCCAGAGAGGATTCCCCAGAGACAGGGGGGAGCAGAACAGGTGGGTCCACTGAGACTGCTGAGGGGAGCAGCGGGGAGACAGGAGGTCTCCCCTGAAGCTGCTTCAGGTCTCCTGAAGCTGCTGCACCATGTGGGTCAGCTCCCTGGCCGGGGACAGAACTCAGGCCCTAAAGGTGATAGTGCTGAGACTCAATCCCTAGGCCACCAGGGAGGCCCTACAGGAAATCTATTTTAAAGAGATGGATGTATTTCCGTGTTCGCTGCAGCATTAATTCACAACAGCCAAATATGGAAGCCATCTGAGTGTCCAGTGACAGGTGAATGGATAAAGGAAATGTGATGTATGTCATATACACCTATCGTAAATACGTTTGTGATATAGGTCACATGTAATTGTCACACATAAATGTGATACACAAAATGGAATATGAGGACATTCCATCATTTGCAAAAACACGGAGGATGTCAAACTCAGTGCAAGGGGCCAGAACGACATATAAGCAGAGTGGCACAGTGAATGCCAAGGGCAGGAGTGGGAAGACGGGAGAAACTGGTCAAAGGGTGCAAGAATGAGTTTGGGGGCTCTGATGTGCAGTTAATTATGTTGTGTTGTAGGCTTTACATTTGCTAAAGAAGGCCATGAGTGCCCTACACGCACACAGCCAGGCTCCAGAGGGAGAAGCTGAGACTCCCAAAAGTGGGTGAATGGTATGATGTGAATATTTATTAATAAAGCTGTTTAAGAAAATAATGCCATGAACATCAGTTTTAAATGACACATTAGAGCAGATGGACATTGTACAGATCTACAGAACATTGCATTCAAAAGCATCAGGATATATACATTTTTTGTCAAGACCACATGGAACAATGTCAAAGGATAAATCACATGTTGGGGCAGAAATGTCTCAATAAATTTAAGAAGGTTGAAATCATGTGAAGTGCCTTTTGTGATCACCATGGTATGAAGTTAGAATTGAAGCACAAGAAGAACACTGGGAAAGACAGAAATATGTGGAGCTACTGAACAACAATTGGGTCACCGAGGCAATCAAAGGAGGAATCAAAAAATATGTGGACAGAAATGAAAATAGCATATGCCAAGATCTTTGGGACATTGCACAAGCAGTGAGAGGGCAGCTTATGACCGCGCGGGCTTATATCAAACAACAGAATGCTACAGCTACGGGAACTAGAAAAAGAAAAACAAATGAATACAAAAGGAAGGAAGGAGGCAATGAAAAGCAGAGATGAGAAAAATCGGTAAAACAAAGAGCAGGTTTTTAAAATAAATCAACAACATTGAACGGCCTTTGGTTAGACTCATAAAGACAAAAGGGAGAAGGGCACAATAAATAAAATCAGAAAAAGAAAAGTTGCAGTGGCCAGCAGAAAAATAGAACGTTTCCAAGAAGGTCAAGTAGGCTTCCTTTCACTGCTGTGAAGACTTGGAGGGCGCGCACCAGGCAGCATTCGTGTGACGCCGTGCACGCTGAGAGGCGCAGAGGTGGCGTCACGGCGGTGTGGTAAAGAAGGGCAAGGGAAGGACATGGACGTCCATGGTAAAATGTCTAAGCGGTGGGTGTGATGAGGAGAGCTGTGAGAGGCACAAAAAGAACCAATGAAACGTGTGGACATAAAAAAAGCAGTATTAGGAGTTCAGTTTACCCCGGATGGGATGAGACTGTGCAGAAGAAAAGATTAGTGAAGTTGAGGATGCAGAGAAAGAAACCGAAGTGCAGCCTGCGGGGAGAGGGGCTTAGAAGGCGCCCACGAGCAGGCGCTCGCCAGCTGAGCGGGGGTGTCTTACCCGACGGCAGCTGCTGGAGCCAGGCCACGGCTTAGCATCCAGGCCACGGGACGGGGCACCTGAAGCAGCGCCGAGGGCATCCTTTGGCGAGAACGCGAGCCTCGGTGAGAGGATGTCACCGAGGGAGCCCACGAACTGCGCGCAGGAGCAGAACGTGCACCGGCACGGGAACCCCAACCCCCGCTGGCTGGAACGAGTCGCAGCCGCGAGCCCCGAAATCGCAAGCGCACACGGACAGAGGGCACGCGGGCGCCGTGACTAGGTCCGCAGGGGACCTAGGTCACAGGAGCAGACTCGCAGCCTGGGGTCAAGGGCCAGGTCACCATGCCCCGCAAAGAGGCCGACAAAGGGGGTGATGGCGCGGGGGGCGTGCACAAGAGCGGAGCGCATGCGCGGCCTGGCCCCCCCATCCCCCCAGCGCTGACGGCCCCGTCACTCCCCGCGGTCTACCTCACAATGCCGTGGGCATCAAGATGCCCACAGCTGCCCAGGTCCGCTCAGATCCGCCGCCTCGGCCCGCGGCCCCTCTTCGTCTCCTGGGCCCGCGGCGCGTCCGGAAAGGGCGGCACCGCCTGGGAGCCCCCTCGAGGCCCGGCTGCCGCACATGGGGTCATCCGTGTCCAGGGCGGCCCTCGCGGCCACCACCGAGGAGCCCACGGAGCCGGGGCCCAAACATCTGGCGGGTAAGTAGTCGCCCGCTGCCCCCTGCCTCTGCCGCCCGCACCCCGACTCCCCTGGGCTTGCAGGACGCAGCCGTCAGCCCGCCTCTTAGAAAGCTCTCCGCTCGGACGGAGGAGGAACATGGCCAAGACGTCAGACAGGTGTCTGGGCGAAAAGGCTCCGGCCCGCAGCCCCCAGGCAGCCTCAATGCCCCCGTCAGGCTTGGCTTCGCCCTGTGTGGTCTCAACACATGTGATTTGACATCCCGGCCTGCCGCCTAATGGGCTGTGGGGCCTCGGGGTGCCGCTGGTCTCCGTGAGCTCTGCTCTCTGGGTGCCCAGTTTTTGCAGCGCCCGCGGTGGTGTGTGGCGCCCTCTGTCTCACGCAGATCTAACACACCACATCAACAAAACCAACATGAGCGTGACACATCTGGCGGATGTGCTGTCCCGGAGAACGCAGAGCCCCAGCTGGGTTGTGGTGTTCAAGGCACTGGTGACGGTCCACCACCTGATGGTGCATGGGCGCGAGGTGAGCCCCTCACCCCCCCCGTCGTGGCATGGTGGGGCGAACCGGCCTTTCACTGCCAGTGGGGGGACGCAGTAGCAGGTGTTCCATGTCACGACCTGAGCACGTAAGCTAACATTCGTGCCAGTAAACTGTGCATGCAAAATTGGGATTTTGACAGTTGTTGTAAAGCACAGTAGTTGCACCTGATGGCAAAAATAAAAGCTCAGAATACAGAGAACACAAGCTCAGCAAACGACTCCTATGGGAGTTTGGTGGCACAAACGTGGGGAAAGAATGGAGTTAAAAATAAAGACTTGCTACAAATAGCATGGCGATGGGAGAACTAGAGTGACATCCCCCGTGCCAGTGAAAACTGCTGTCGCTACCCGTCGTGTCTCTAGTGATCAAATTGTGCATGTCGCTGGGATTCCCATGCACAGGGAACAGGAACCTAAAATAGCCGCGTTTGGGTGGTGAAATGGAATGGGCATTAACTGTGTGGCTGCAGAACGCTGCTCGAGAACCTCGGCTGCCCCTCGCAGTGATGCATGTCCCCACGCTTCACTTGTCCCCTCTGGGCAGCAGGCCTTTAATGTCAGTGCAGTTTTTCCATCGCATCACATCACTGTCATTCATGGACGTTTATGAGAATCAGAACGGGGGAATGGCTCCATGGGAAGGGGGAGAAGAGCGTGCCGGCACCGGCTTACCTGCGAGCGGACGAGAGTTGAGGACACTAAATCCTTGGGGTGTGTGGCCCGGGGTAAAGGCGCACGCACCGCGACCTGCTGAAGTAGAATCGGGGCAACGTGCTCCTCTGTGAGCTGTATTCGCTGGCAAGTAACTTTAGATTTGACACGTTTGTTTGCAGCGCTTTATTCGACATCTTGCATCTAGACACTCTCTGTTCACTTTGCACAACTTCCTGGATAAAAGCGCCGTGGAAGGTAAGACGACTCTGAGGCACCTACCTCCATGCGGGTGATTGGGGCGAAGCGCCGCTGACAACGAGTGTCCCGCGCTGGGGGGAGAGGAAGGAAAGCTGCGGGTTTGCTCACGGAGGCCCTCCCCGTGCCACTTGCCGGAAAGCAGCTGCACCCGCTGGGGAGTGTAAGGAGAATGCCAGTCCACAGTAGTTTCTGGGCCAACACGAAATGCACTGAGCAGGTTCGGTTCTAACAGAGTTGCCGTTGGCACTGGACAGCACCCCGCGGCCACGCCAGGCTTTCGGGGAAGGGGAGAGCGTCTTTCGCAGGAAGTCGGAGAAATGCTGGGCCCTTCTCGTTCTTGTGCTTCCGAGAGAGTGTGGCGGGGTGCGGGCCTGTGCCGTGTGGCATGCCAGGAATAATGGCCGTGTGTCCCTTTCAGGCTGCGCCATGTCCGTCTTCATCAGGCGGTACAGCAGGTACCTGAACGAAAGGTCACTGGCGTACAGGCAGATGGCAGCTGACATCACCAAAGTCAAGAGAGGGTCAGTCGGCGTCGCGCTGCACGCACGCAGCAGACACGCGCGGCGCGCCGCCCTCGCCCACTTCCGAGCTTGCTTTGCAGGGCGCGCGGCGTGATGAGGGGCCTGGACACGGAGGGGCTGCTCAACACGCTCCCGGCCATTCAGGTGCAGCTCGATGCGCTTCTCAGCTTTGACGTAAGCCCTGCCCTGGCCCCGCAGACCCTGCAGTGTCGCGGCCCCTCCAGGGAGCAGGACTGTTCTGCGAGCTGTCGCGCTGTCGCTGTAATTTCTAGGCCGACCCCGACGCGCTCGCCAACAGCATCGTCCGCGCCGCCTTCCGGCTGCTCCTCAAGGACGCGCTTCGCCTCTTTGCCGCCTACAACGAGGGCGTGCAGAACCTGCTGGGTAAGGCGCACGGCCGGCAGCGCCCACACAGCTGCCGGCAGAAGCACTCACGCCGAGCCCGGCGCTGCCGCTTGTCTCCCGTTCTAGGCAAGTACTTCGACATGAGGCGGAGCCAGTGCAGGGAGAGCCTGGAGCTCTACGCCAAGTTCCTCAAGCGGACCGCCAAGTTGACGCGCTTCCTGAAGGTGGCAGAGGTCGCGGCGAGTTTCTTCCTTTTCCTGTGTGACTTCTGTCCCGTCCTGTCGAGTTGCCAGTCGTTCGCCGTCGCCCTCCCCGGGCGCGGCTGCCCTCTGCACAGTGAGACTTAAAACTAAAACCGGCCACTTCCAAAGTGCCCCAGAGCTCCCCTTAGGTATCACGGGCAGTGGCACCCGAGGGGTGCCCCCCGTTCCGTTCGCCCCTCCGCTCTGTGTGCCCAAGCAGGCCCCGCAAGCGGCACCAGTGAGGGCGACGGCGCGTTGGCGCTGAAGCCCACACGGGCCACGGCGCCACTTGTCGCGTGCCCGACCCGGCGGGCCGCGGCCTTCCTGCTGTAACGAGCCCTCCTCTTCTGTGACTCCAGCAAGTGGGAATGGACCGCAACAACATCCCGCACCTTGTGCAGGTCAGTGTCTCCTGCTGTCGGGCGCGTGTCACGTGAGTGCCCGGTGCGGGGCAGGGTGCGGCCGCTCTGACAGGCCGTGCTTTGGGAGCGGCCACGACTGCTCCGTCGCGTGGGTCCCTGTCTCAATTGGCAGACCCCAGGCCGCAGAAAGGCCCCCAACTCTGGTGGGCCTCTTTCCTGGGCTCTGGAGAACACGGGGTCTCCCAGGTCTGCAACGGCCTGGCCCTTCTGGTTGGCGTGAGTCATGGGTCAGGGCGATTTTCTGGGGCAGGCAGCTTCTGCTTTCCATCGTTACCGAAAGTGCAGGTCAGAAGGCCGTTGTCGTCACAGCAGAGGGACAGGAGGCAACCTTGTCCGTTCACGACTTTGCCTGCTGGGCGGCTGGAAGCCGTTTCTGGAGGGGGAAAGCAGAGGCCTCTGCCTTTGCCAGCAAGGACCCTGCTTTAGGCGCCAGCACAGCCACCTTCTCCCCCAGAGCTGCTCCTCCGCTGCCACCCCCATGCTGCTTGGGGCTGGAGGCCTGGAAGGGTGTATCTGGAGAGAACACTGGCAAGCAGAGAGCTTTCCTTCCTGGGCATGTGGCAGAGGGGCTGGCAGAAGTAGATCGAGTCAGATGACCAGACAGGCTGCCGGCGCATTAGGGTCAACGTTCAGCTGCAGGAGGAAGGGGCGAGAATGAATGAGACACAAGCCCTCAGTTCCCGAAAGAAGCAGAACAAAGACCACCAAAAGGCACACTAGAGCTTCCAGAGACAGTCCGCTTCTTTTCCACAGTGTCTGGCTTCTGACGGAGGAGCCCAGGGCAGAGCCCCACGCTTCCTGCCAGGCTGCCCTCTGTCCTCACCTCTGCTCTGCTCCCCAGGGCCCCTGATTCCCAGCAGACCATCTGGGCCGTCTGTCTGTCTGTGTGTGGCCTCACCTTTCAGTCTCCAGGGCCCCCGTCTGCTCAAACGCTTATGTGGGAGAGCATGAATTTGCTAAGGAAAGAATCTTACCAACATGTGCTTTTTAGGCGCCACACAGTTTACTTGAAGCGCTCCAACAGCATTTGGCGTCTTTGGAAGTGAGAAAGGACTTCCTGCGTCCCTGCAGGTAGGGCGATGTCTGCTTGTGGCTCACTCTGTCGGCCGCCGAATTTCTCTCCTTTTCACTGTCTGGGCGTGACTGAAGAAACCACGCGCCCCCGCTGAGCGAGAACGCTGCTCGGCTGTTGTGAAGGATAATGTGGAGTAGGTTTTTCCCCACTATTTTGTGGGGCCCCTACTCAACGTGACATGCTTCCTGAAAGAACACCTTTGATTACGTTGCGCAGGTCTCCGGGTCAGAGGTTGGGACTGGAGTCACCCCCTATCTCCTCCCTTCGGGCTCCTCCCATGAGAAGGACAAGTGTAGATGATTTTCCGAGGTCTTTAAACAAAACATTCACGACACTGTATACATGCACACACACCCGTGCACGCTCACATGGATGCACTCCATATGAATAGATTCAATGACACTAATTTTGAGGTACACGGTGTTCACATTAGTTATTTTTTTCTCACATTAGCTAATTTTTCTGACTGGAAAAATTAGTTGATTTTAATTTTCTTTTTGGTACTTTCCAGTATTCAAAATTTAGTTCACGATCGTGCATTATTCAATTGTTCCACTTTTTTAGACCGTGTTGACCAGAATTCATTTATGTGAATTGTTTATTAAGTCTCTCGCAGACTGAGGTACGGTCAGTATGTAGTTGGGTGGACAGAGGCACGTGGGCCCTGCAGGGTGGGCTCTGCGGGACTCCCTTCTCGCTGCGCTTCTCATTTCCTATGACCCCTTTAGTCTGCAGCGCACGGTGACCCCGTCCATCTCACATGGCCCCGCTGGGAACACTCCCGCCAGGAGACCTTGGTTTGCAGGTAACGCACCTCCGCGACGTGATTATGTCACTAATCGCCGAAGCCACGTGAGTGCTTGTTCTCAGCCACATTCTGTTTTTAATGGTGGTGATGTTTCAGTGCCGCTATTCAACCCTCCGTATTATTGGGGGGTTCATATGTATTTGCTTTTCTTTATTTATGCATACAAGAACTGGGGTGCAGGCCAGAGGTGTGGGGAGGGTGAGAGGACTCCCCAGAGACAGAGTGGGGAGCAGAACAGGCAGATCCACTGAAATCCACTGCTGAGGGGGCAGCGGGGAGACAGGAGAGGTCTGCTGTGCGCTATGGGAAGCTCCCTGGCTGGGGATTGAGTTCAGACTGCAGCAGTTACAGCCTGAGACTAACCCCCAGGCCACCAGGGAGACCCCTAGGTTCATTAAACTTTGTTGAATTGAAGTTTATTGTTGACTTAAGTGAAGACTTCAACTGTATTGATTTTAAGTGTTTTTGTCTTTCTTTTGTACACATATTCTCAACGGACACACCTTCTGCATCTCCAACGGTGAGCGATGACAGCCTAAGTTCTTCATGTAAAGCTACATGTATAGCAAGAACTAGCCTTTCCGAAAGAATAGCTACTTTACAAGAGGTGAAGCGTAGTGACTGACGAGTGATTATCTACAGCCCAAATGATAGCTGGCAACCTCACGCTTAGCTGGGCGGCCTAACCCTCCTTGCTTGAAGCAATTCAGTTGAAAATCCTATGGTCAACTAAAACCATGTTTTCTTTTAAATCACTGATTTAAAAATACTTCCTATGGATTCCACTTTCACTCTGCTATCTGTGGGCTGTGTGACTCTGGGTGGAGCGCTTTACCTCTCTGAGCCTCAGCTTCCTTATTGTCCTAGGGATGCTGTCAGGGTGGAATGAGCCCATCTGTGCAGAATGCTTAGAGCAGGGCCTGGCCCATGTGGTGCTACAAGTACCTTCTCTGTTTCATTTTGGGCTTTCTTGTCTGAGTTTTAAATACCTTTTTCCTCACCAATATATCATTTCCCTTCCCTGGCCAACCTAGTGTGCGCTTTGTCTTCATTAATGTCTGTCTCCCATTGAATTGAAGTCACATGAAAGCAGAGATGATGATTGTTGTGTTTCTTATTGAGGTAACATTGGTTTACAACTCTGTATACGACTTAGGGGTGACAAGAGATGTATGTGGAACCTGTAGTCCTAGTCTATCATCCCCACTTTGGTCACCTCACTTCTGCAGTCAGATTTTTAGCATCTGTTTTGGCTTAGTTTTGTCCGTTTCTTTGTTTTATTTCTCTATAGTCTACATCTGACAGAAATCGACGTTTGTCTTTCTCCCTGACTTATTTCAGAGCACTGATTTAATTTGCTGAATTTTTGTAGCCAAACCAATTTTTAAATTTGATTTAAGTTTTAAATTATTTTTATTGAGGTAACGCAGGTTGATAACACTGTCTATGGTTGAGGGGTGCAGGGTCACACAGATTCAGGTGTATGTAACCCCCTCATGCCCACCACGAAGGTGCCATAGTACTCGACCACAGTCCATTGGGCTACTCGGGGTCTTTTTTGGTTCCATAGAAATTTTAGTAATGTTTGCGCTATTTCTTTGAAGAATGGAAGGCAGAGATTTTTTGGACCTTCTTTATTTACTGCTGTGTCATTAGCGCCTAGTACAACCTCCTGCTATGTCTTTAGCAGCTACTACAGTGTCTGGCCCATAACAATAATTTAAATTCATTTCATGAATGACTTCGTATGACTATTTATACTCAGTTATCTAACTTGAGATTCTGCTAATTTGTGATGGGAAGGCACGTTTATGTCGTGATTGTACTGATACAATTGGTTTTATGTTTTCATATAACTTTCTTATTTACAGATTATTTTTCCTCTGTGAACTTCACCTTTCCAAGCCCACAAGCGTGCTGGAGCCGAGCAGCAAAACGGGGGTGAGCATCTTTTCTAAGTCAACATTTTAGATGATGTATTTGAAGTGAATTTTTAAGAATAAAGTAAAAATAATGTACAATTTGTGTTTGTTTCATGAAACAGATCTTAACATTGGAGAAAACCCATCCAACAAGTAAGTTTTATTATTTAAGGACTACAGCTAATAAATGCATGTTCAGAGGAAGGGACCCGGGTAACAACTAGAAAAGAATTAGTTTAAAATAAAATATAGGAAGCGTTTGTTATAGCTCATGGATTTTTTTTTTATTTAAAGCAGAAAACTTATTTGTTATACATGATCCCAATTTTCGTAGGTGAGTTCTTGTTGAAGCCGGTGGTATTTTTTTTAATAATATATATTTTATTATTTATGTCTTTTACATTTTGTATTCCCCTTGGGTAGCCCACTGCCAATTCACCCGTGATCCATCTCCATGGTCCCTTGTGTTCTTTTCTATTCCATTTTGTGCGCTTTTCCTTCCCTCCCTCCACCTCCCCCCCCCCCCCGCTGAGTGTGTCTCTCTCCTATTTGGTTTCCTTATAGTCCTGTTATAAGTGAACCCATTCGATATTTTTCTCTTTCTTTCTGGCTTATTTCACTGAGTATGATCCCCTCTAATTCCATCCATGTCGCAGCAAATTGCATGTGTTTCTCTTCTTTGATTGCTGAATAGTATTCCATTGTGTATATGGACCACATCTTCTGGATCCAATCATCTATTTTTGGACATCTGGGTTGCTTCCATACCTTTGCTGTTGTGAACAGTGCCACAATGAACATACGGGTGCATGCATCCTTTCGGATTAAAGCCGGTGGTATTAAGCGGTTCTCTTCCCTGTGGCTCTCCCTCCCCTTCCACTGAAGGGCTCTTTATGTAAGCTTAAGCATGCGCATTGCTCGAGCTTTTTATGGTAGTCAATGAGTCCTGCTTACTTTTTATTTCATTAAACAAAGACAGTGAAACTAGAGCTGCTAAGCCTCATAAGACACCCAGTGTGACTTCAGACCGTGAACCCCTACATTTTCAGCCAGAAAAATAAAACAGGAAAGTGGGAACCAGAGACTGACGATGTAACAGGAATAACGTGGACTCTAAGTAAGGCTGAAGGCACTGAACAGGGTAGGGGCACTGTGTGACGAGCCTGATGAGTGGCACCACGTACGGGCTAGAACCTTGGCGCGAGTACGCCAGTCACAGTGTATTTACTGGTCTGTGCCCTTTCGGATCCAGAGGTTAATGGTCAAGATGTCGGGAAAAAGTGCACTAACAATGGGCCGGGAGGAAGCGTTGCGCCGGGCCTCAGACAGCAACACTGAGAGCTGGAGACAATACTCAACCCGCTGAAAGTTCGCAGTGAAATTTATTTCTAGAATTCATACTCAGACGAGCACCCAAGAGACAGACGTTTCCAGGCTGTGGCCTTTGAGACACTGTTTATGCTTATGGTCACTAAGAGCTGATCAGGAGGAGTCACAAAGGAAGCCCAGAACGGCTGATGTGTGAACCCCATTTCAGGGCTGACGTGGAGACGGACACCAGTGGTGGGACGGACTGGCAGCTGAACACGTGCAGCGGCCCATCAGCCATCTGGGATCCCATCTCCGTCCCCCCCCCGCTCCGCACACGGTAACTGACGTCTGTCATGTCCTATCAGCTTGCTTTTCCAGCACATGCATAGAACATAGAAATTTATATTAAGAAAGTAGGTAAAGCCAGAAATGTTTTCTTTGTGATCAGTTTTAATGTATTGAGCTAACATTTATTGTAAACACACTGAGCTAACTAGTCCATAAATAAAAGTGGGAAATTTAGGGCTTTTACCAGGTCTCTGATCTTCCTTCATTCCTGGTTTCTTCTCCTTCCTCTTCTTCTACCTGGCAGTTCCGGCATTAGCAACTCTGATGGCGAACCCTCTTGTTTTTCCTCCATTTGAGCATGGCTGTATTTCACCTCCATTCCTAAAACAATTTCTGTTGGATATAGAATTCTGGATCTGCAGATGGGAAGTTCGAGGGGGTGGCACAAAGTGAGAGACAGGGGCCCAAAGGCATTAACTTTCGCTTAGAAAATCAGTAGGTCCTGGGATGGGATGTGCAGCACGGCAACCACAGTTCGTAACATGTTGTAAATGACAAGATTTTATGCCTTTTTATGGCTGAATACTATTCCACGGCTGTGCACTCTATGCAGTGTGTGCCGCTTTGCCTGCAAGTGGAGGCCATCGCCTCTTCGCGGCCTGGCCGTTTGGGATCGCTCCTAGCCACTGTGACACAGGCTTGGTCCTGGCCCTGGGAAGCTGTCCGTTGCGAGCGGGGGGCGCCGTGGTTTGGAACCTCTACCCAGGTGGGCGCCAGCCACACCTTCCGCCCGCTTCTCCGGCCTGTGCTTCCAGGGTCAGCTCTGCCATCCCCGTGCCCTCCTGCTGCTGCTCGGCCTGACCTGCTGTGCCACCCGCTGGGCACCCTGGGGCCCGGCCTGGGCATCTCTGCCGGCCTAGTCACCAGTCCTTGGGTCCGCTCAGCGCTGTTGGGTCCACCCCGCGTGGTGGGAGTGAGCCTGACGCTATTAAACCCATGGACAGGCCCTTTGCCTGGCTCTTCAGTGCCCTGCGGGCTCTCTTCTTGTGTTATGATGGAAGCCAAATTAAATTACCTTCACTCTTGCCTTAGCTCCCACATCTGTAAGATGTTGTAATGAAAGCTTGGAAGTGAACACAGAAAAAGCTTTATTTACCGGAGGTAATGAGACTGTGGTTGAAAACTTTTTTCCTGTCAGCCAGCGCTCGTTTAGTAGAGCATTGCTGGGCGGCTCCTGTTGGGTCAGCAGAGCGATGAGACACTAAATAAGTTTTCATGTCCTGTTTTTTTCATTCAAATTCACAGGTTCTGTCCACAACGGTGTCTCCTCCCTCGATGTCGCCACAGCCCCGGGTTTCTGCCCCCCCAGGCTTAACAGCTAGTGAACTCACTGCATCCGCAGGACAGCAGGTGCGTCTGAGCTGCAGTGCCTGGGCCGGGAGGCGGGCGGTGTTGGAGGCCGCACTCTCTGTCTCCCAGGGAAGAAAGAGAAGCCCAAACCTTCGCGGGATGGTGACTAGGCACAGTTGCTGCTGACCTGTGTGGTCAAGCCTCAGCTTCACTTGTTCATCTGCTCAACACAGCCAGCTGCGCCTCAGGCTGCAGGGTTCAAGGACACGGTCCAGAGACCCGATCCTTCAGTTGAGCGCCAAGACTCGGGCCTAGGCAGCCAGTAGCAGAGTGGGGCGGCTACTCTGACTAATGGAAGGCGGTAGGAAAGTACAGAGCACACGGGAGGGCCAGAGGGAGCAGGCAGTTCCGGAATGGCCGGTGTCAGATGTGGCGCCAGCAGATGGCATGACAGGACAGGAGACAGGTGGGCCTGGAAGGGCTGACCCACACGGATGTGGCAGAAGCCCAGGCCTTCCTTGCCTTGGAATGTTGTTTCTAGAAGTCTTTACAAGATTTCTTCCTTCAGTCTTTAGCCAATGTTTGTTAGGAGGCCTGACAAAGCTTCAGGTTGTAGATAATGAGAAGACTAATGAGAATTTTGTGCAAAAATATTTGTAATTTATAATCACAGAGAAAAATATATGTAGCTGATAAAAGATTACTGACCTCTGTTCCTATTACACAGACCCAATCCATGTAGAAGACCAAAGAAAAACATGCAGAGCCAGAGGTGGAAGGAAGTGATGACTTTTCTTCAACCGAACCATCCACGTGGACCAAATGGAATAAAGATTCATTCCCATATCACATACTCTTTAGAGCCTGCAATTCAGTGTTCTGTAGGCGAAGCAAATGGGTGGGGGGGGGCAGACGCCAGGCACCCAGTCCCTGAAGCAGCAGGGGAGGAGCGTGGCCTAGGAGCCTAGGGAGGCGAGGGGCAGCATTGGTCACGTGGGTGGGCTTGAGGCCCTGGAGTTGGGCGCACGGAGGGAGAGAACGGAGGCAGCTTCTATAAACTATTCACAGAGCCTTAGACTATGAAGCTAAATGCTACCATTATGTCAGAATGGAAATACATGGGGTACAGTTACTTGGTAAGAATAGAATGAAATGCACTAGTTGGGGTAAGGGCTGAGAAGCATTTGGAAGGGGAGAGGCCCCACCTAGGTCATGTCTACCACCGTCTGCACTAGTCAGCATGAGCCAAGATTGCCTTGGACCGTGGGGAGCCACTTCTGGCTGGCCAGGCCCGCTCTCTTTCGTGCCTCAGCGTTCAGATGGCTTTGGGGTTCTGGTTCCCGGGGCAGGGTCATGACACACATAGCTTCATTTCTTCGGCTTCTCAGGCTGTCCTTTGACATCTTCGCGATCGTGTGCTCAGAAGAAGAGCACTGGCCCGGGAGGGTGTTGGGACATTGGATGGAACAAGATAATGAACGTAAAACCACTGTCGCCTCACGCTGGGGACGAACTTTCTGAGCGCGAGGCTGTTTCATCCTCGTGTCCCGCCGTGCAAACCGAGGTAGGAACGAACACGGTGCTTTCGAGACAGCAAGGACACCAGGGAAGAAGTCCTAGAGTGTGGAGGACGCACGCAAGCGCAGCAGTGCCCGGCGCGCGGAGTGGGGCAGCGGCTGGGAGCTCTTACTGTGGCCTGGGGGGACAGGCTCACCGAAGGGGTTTGGGGAAAGGGGGCCGGGTGATCCCTGCAGCCAGGCCAGTGGTCGACCCCGAGACAGGCCCGGGGCCAGCTACGATGCTCGCGGGTCTGCGGGGCCCACAGGGCTGGAGGCCAGGGTGAGGGCGCGGCTTCCGGCCGTCCGCGGCCTCAGTGTCCCAGGTTGCCCGTATGCCACGGGGTGGGGAGGGGAGGGTGGTGGGGGGCGTCGGGTCGCTTCGAGGGCCGTCTGGGCGGTGCTGTCTGCCCCGGGGCGGGGCTCGCTTCGGTCCTCGAAGGCCAGGGTCCCAGGCCCCGCGCACCTGCTTGGGGCTCGGCAGCGCCATTTCCGCCCGAAGGCGTCAGGCCCTCTGCGCCTTCCTCTTCGCCAGAGCCGCCCTTCCTCGCTTGTCACTCACCTGCGTGTGGCCAATCAGCACCCTCAGTCGGTGATTTGGGGCGAAGGGGCGGTGACTGCCGTGGGCCAACGAACGCGCAGATTCCAGGGAGGGGCGGGCCTGCAGGTGTGGGCGAGCCAATCCCGGAGCCACGGCGCAGCGGCGGCGCGGCCCCGAGTCCCGCGCCGGCTTCCCTAACATGGCGGCCGCGAAGGACGGCTGCGGCTCGGGCGAGGCGGCCGCCGGCAGCGGGCGGCGGCTCCACCTGGGGATCCCCGAGGCCGTGTTCGTGGTAAGAGGCCCGCGGGCGCGGGGCAGGCGGACCCCGGCCGCGGACGCCCCCTTCGGCCTCCGCATTCGGGATCTGGGCTGGGCGTGGACACGAAGGCCCCCGGGAAGGGGCGCGGGCTGGGCGGGCGCGGGCCGCTGGGCCGGGGGAAGCGCGCCGGCCCGGGGTCTTGCTCCACCGCGGAGGCTCCGACCCGACGCCGCCGCGCCCTGCCCGCACCGGGTCGCGCCCATGCGTCCCTGCAGCTTCCAGAGAACCGGCCGTGCGCGCCCGGCGCACGCCCGACGGGCAGGTGGGCGCTGCTGGAAGCGGCGGGAAGCCCGTCGAGTAACCGGAGCGAACCTGCCGGCCTGCGGACTGGGGGCGCCCCCTTCCCCGCGCGGCGTGGGCTGAGCTGCCGCAAACTCGGAGCGGGATCTCCCCGCGGCCCTGGCTTGGGCCTGCATCGCCCGAGGCGTGCCGGCGGTTCCTCCTGCCCTGCCTCTGCCGAAGCGGCTTCCGGGGGGACTTCAGGCCTCTGTTCGGTCGGTTCCATCCTGTGCTACGCTCTTCAGCTGCTCTGTTCGTCCCGGAGCGCTGCCCGGTCTCTGCCCCGCTCCCCCAGCAGACGTAGCAGCCCTTTTGCTGAGCGCCACGCGCCTCCCTGATGCGTGCAGAATCCACTAGATGAGGTGCTCTCTGCGGGTGTCACAGCTGCCCCTCCAGGCTCCTCCCCCCTCTCCCCCCCCCTCTCCTGCTTCCCGCCCCCCTCCACCCCTTTCCTCAAGGCACGATAGGGGCGTGCTTGGGGAGGTGCTGCTTGCATTCAGCTTTTCTTTTGCTCAGATGATTTTGGGTGCCCGCGGGGCTCCCTCTGCCTCCAGCCCTTGGTCCTTAAGGTGGCATGCCCGTGCCTTGCCGGGAATCCGACCACTATTTAGCGTGATTTCGGGGGCCCAACTTGTGGAGTCAGACTTGTGAGTAATAAAGTGGACGTTCGGGCCACAAGAGTGTGCAGTCCCTTTGGGGCCGCAGCCCAGGACTGGGGTGCACCTGCTTCTTGAGGCTGTGGCTGTGTTCCTGGCCTGGGTGCCAAAGCTGCAAAGTCATTGTCCTTTCCCCAGACTTGCTAAAAGGAAGAGGGGCAGGGAGAGTAAGGTAGCTGCGCTGTGAGTGCGGTCTGGGTCAGCCTCCGACTTTTCAATAGCCACATCTTAAAAATAACCCTTTGGACAGGGCCTCCCTGAGGGCGCAGGGGTTAAGTCTCAGCCTATGAAGCTATCAGCAGCCACTGCAGCACGAGTTTGATCCCCGGCCAGGGAGCTTCCCACAGGGCGCATCAGACCCCTCCTGTCTCCCCGCTGCCCCCTCAGCAGTGGGTTTCAGTGGATCCATCTGTCCTGCTCCCTACTCTCTCTGATGAATCCCCTCACCCCCCACACCTCTGGCCTGCACCCCAGCTCTTGTGTGCATAAATAAACAAATCTTAAAAAAAAAACAAAAACGAGCCTTTGGAGAAGGGCAAAAGCACTTTCTCATGTTTTAAACATAAAGGCAGAATGGTCAAAAATCTGGCAGGAGGTGTGAGTTCTGAGACGTGAGGCGTGTTGTTTCTCGTATTATAGGAAGACGTAGACTCTTTCATGAAACAGCCTGGGAACGAGACTGCGGACGCGGTGCTGAAGAAGCTGGACGAGCAGTACCAGAAGTACAAGTTCATGGAACTTAACCTTGCCCAGAAGAAAAGGAGGTAGGTGTGCGCACCGTGACAGCTCCGAGGCCGCCTCGTATGCCACAGCGGAAGGTGCGGTCTTGAGGGAGCAAGAAACTCCCGGGCACGCGTGCAGGCGCTTGCAGACTTTGGAAGGTTGGCTGGGAGGTTCGCGGTGGGTAAATCAAGGAAGGGTAGGCGGGGCACAAGGGGTCACTTGAGGAAAAGCAGGCTGTGGAGCGCCGTGAGCGGGAAGCCACCGTGTTGGGAAGAATGAGCCACACGAAACGCCCTGTGAGCGCTGGGGCTGCGGCATCTCGCCTCCCTTATCTGCGCCCTTCGCCATCACGCACGTCCCTGCTGTCACAAGTTTGCTTTTACTGTAAAAACAATGAGGCTGTTGGATTCAAGGTCACCTGTGCCTCAGGACTGAACTCTGGGGGCAGGGGTGAATCTGCATCAGCGGGGTGAACTCAGGTGGTGGGGCGCAGGCGAGTATTGGGGCATGGGAGGGTACTCCCCCCGGGCTGCAGCTCCTGGTAACTACTGGAGGCGGAGGGCCGGGGCCCCCTGAGCGGAGACGGGCGCAGCAGGCCTGGGGGACGGGCGGGACACCTCTGAGGGGCCTTTTGACTTGAGTGGAAATGTGAAGGAGTGTGAATTCGGGTGCCCCGGGCGCAGGGCTGGGTCGGTGGCCGTGGCGGCGTGGCCCGCGCTCTCGGGCGGGTGGCAGCGCTGTCGCCGCCTCGGCCACCGGCACAGGCCCTGCGGGCTGTGTGGATTCCCACAGCGGCTGCTTGTCCTGTTCGCGCCTCCCGCCTTGGACCGTGTGAGAGACTTTCCCTCCTCACGTGGCTCTCCTGCTCCCTCGTGGTCCGCTCCGGCCGGTGGTGCTTCCCCTGCGGCTCCCGCTGCCAGTGTGCGCGCTCCGTGCCTGGGTGGAAGAAAGCCCGTCCCGCGTGGCGTGCTCAGAAGCGCAGCGCCTGTGCTTTCTTGTAAACGTTTTCAATGTTGCTTTTCACGTTTAACTTCTTAGTTCCTCTGCCGTGGACCGGGCACCACTTACTCTTAATCCGACGGACTTCGCAGTCTTTGCCTTGAGGTCAGCGCTTCCTGGGTCCCGAGGGAGGCGCAGCGACGGCGCTGTGTTCTCCTCACTCACAGCCCGGTGGGCCGGTGCCCGCGTCCGCGCCCTGGAAGCACGTTGCTGCGTGCGTTGGCCGTAGGCTGGCGCGCTCAGCCGTGTTCGGCTTGATTTGGGGGCGCCGGCGCCTCATCGGTCTGTGTGCTGTCCCTCTGCTGAGAGGCGGGCAGTGTCCAGCGGGGTCCGTGGGGCGGTTCTGCTCGGTCCGCAGCCGCAAGTGGCTGCGGGAAGGTTCTCCCCTTGCGGGCGTCTCAGCGTCTCCCTCTGGAGCCTGACGGCGTGTGGGGTGCTGATGTCCGCGTGCTGACTGACCTGCTGCCTCACTGAGCCGGGCTGTTGTGGCCGTGACTTTTTCGGCGCGTTTGTCAGGTGTCTGGGATCACGTCACCTGCAGAGAGTGCGCGTTTCCCTTCCTCTTGCCCTGCGCGCATCCTGGTGTGTCTTGGCCTGGCCTCGTCCTAGCCCGGACCCCAGTGCTATGCTGACGAGCAGAGGGGGGCTCCTTGTCTAGCTCCAGACCGAAGGGGAAGACTCGCGGGAGAGCGCCGCAGCCTCTTGGCCCGAGTGCCTCAAGCGCCTTCCTCAGGAGTGGCTCTTGGCTTCAGCAGACACTTTCTCAGCATCTGTTGATGGGCTCGTGCGGTTTTTGTTTTCTTTTTGTTGCGGGAATGACGTTGGTTGATTTTCGGAGGTGGCACCCTCGGCGTGCGCGGCCCCGACGGCTGTTGGATTCGGTTTCCTTGAGGATTTTTGCGCCCACTCATCAGGGAGATTGGTCTGTACTTTGCCTTTTCGTGTTGTCTTTGTCTGGGCTTGGTGTTAGTGTGATGTTGGCCTCGAGCCACGTATTTTGTAGTTTTTCCTTTTGGAAAGACTTCCTCTAGGAGGCTCGCCCGGCAGCGCTCTGCTTCGTCCTAGCCTGTGACTTTCTTGTTTCAAAGAAGCCTTTAGCTGTTGTTTGGGCACGGGTGTCGGCTGGGCGTCGCTGTGCGGGGTGCCCCTGCTGTCTCGGCTTCCTTGGGCTCACGCTGGTCTGGGTCTGTCTCTCCGTGCTGCGCCCGGGCCCGTCCCCATCTCAGCTGCCCCGTGCCAGCCTGTCTTTTTAGGTGATTTTCGTTTTGGCACTTCGGAGGTCGCGGTCTCTGGTGCTTCGCCGTCGTGCCTGTGGCTCTCTGAACCGGCGCTCACGTCTGTCGCCGTGGCCCCTGCGTGGTTTCCCCTTCTCCTCCGGGAGCCTCGGACCCCTGAGCCCCGCCCCACGTGCTTGCGCTTGATGTCGGTGAACTCGGCCGCGCCTGGAGCCTCACGAAAGCTGCTTTTTTCTAGTTCTCACTGCTCAACTCAAAGCCTTTTTCAGTTTTTCCCCTTCCACTTTTTCCGGACTTTCCCGCCACCTGTGATGTCAGCTGTGCAGAGAGTTCTCTGCCTGTCCTACTTGCTTTGCAGCTGGTGGGCCTAACTTGGCGTGTCGTTTGTCTCTTGCTGTCCCTCAGCTGCATGAAAGCGCTTTGGTAGGTCATGGCTGTCTTTGGGGTGCGCTGCTCCTTAACACGTGAGTCTTACTGCCTTTCTCTTTCTTTAACTGGACACTTTGTGTTTGTCACGTTTTCACTTTTCCCCGCTCTCCTGGGCTTGCTGCTTGTCGGATGCGCCTTCCAAGTCCTCTCTCTCCGGCCGCTTCACCTCCTGGCAGCTAGAGGCACAGCGTGAATTCTTTCCTCAGCCGTCGCATGTCTCACCCCTGGTCGTTTGGCTGGTTCTTGATACAGCTAAATACCTACCTGTCCTTTCCCTGAGGTGTTTAAAGTTCCTTCTCTGTAATAGTCTCCGAGCCTTTGACTTCGTTTCCTCTGGTAGAGGTTGTTCCGGTCATCGTCTTACTCTCACTGCAGCTGCGTCTGCGCGGTACCGCCTGCCTTTTCCCTTCAGCTCATAGTCCCCGGGGGTAGCACTCATTTCCGCTGCGAATGGGGGTGACTGAAATCCCTCTTGGTGGGGGGGGTGGTGCTGCTGCAGTTACCATGGAGGCTCTGGGCAGCTGCTCCTTTCCCCTGACCAGGCGCCGGGCCGCCGGGGGACTCGAGTCTGTTCTGGGCTTCCCTGCAGTCCCCTGGGGGAGCGGGAGTGGGGACGGGGAGAGGGGAGCGGCCCGGCACTTGTGCTTGTTTCTCAGCGCCCGCCTGCCCCCTCTCCTGCCTCTGGCCACCTGAGTTCGGGTGCTGAGACCACACAGGGCCATCTAGAGGGAGGGCGAAACATCGCTAGAAAGTTCTCCTTGGGTCTTGCTAAGTGTATTTCTAGACCATTGAAGTTTAAGTCCAGCATTTTGAAGACATGCTCCACTTCCCTCCTAGGCTGCTGCCCCCTGCACGCTCCTCTGGATGGGGGACGGGGGTTTCCATCGGTCATGTAGCAGCAGAGACCTAAGACTGACCCAAGGCCCCACTGACATGAGAGTTGATAAAAAGTTGTGTTATATTCATAATTGAATACTACACGCAAGCATAATGAATTCATTTATTCATTAAAACAAATGAATAGCTCTTAGGGACCTACTTGAGTCAACAAAGCAAACCCCGGAGAAATACATACAACACGAGCCCATTTCTATCGAGCCAGGAAAGCAGCAGTGAGTATGGGGGTGTCTTGCTGGGGGGCCTGGCGGCCTTGGTGATCTGGCTCCCGAGGTGGCTGGGCTGCAGCTGCTAGACTCGTGCATACTTTTTAGGTGTGTACCAGGCATTTTACAAATGAACCTTTACATTTTTCTGGCGTTTACCTATATCAGTAAGTCATAAAAAGAAGCAGAATTGAGAACACTGCAACATCCATATGGACCTATACAGAGTTCACGGGACATTAGCCTGCAGGCTCAGGGAGAAAGCAAATGAATGCTAAGTGTGTTTCCAGACTGTTCGCTGGATTGTATTATCTGTCTGTACAGCTCACGCCCCGCCAGGTCAGTAGCACGGGGCGTAATCAAGTTTGCCCTGCCTGCTTCCTACACGCGCTGTGACTGGCTGCTTTGTATGTTGCAATAAGTGCATCTTCACGGTTCTATTTAGATTTTGCCTGCTTGCTGATCTGCGCATGTCTAGTGCTGTATTCTGAAGGAATCACAGCTTTGTTGTTTTTTATTGCGGTGACATTGGTTTACAATGGGTTTGAGAGGTGTAGGGTCTCTCCCCTTGGGTGTGGCTACCCACCACCAGAAACCCATGGTCCTCCACCACAAGTGCCCCCTCCCGGCTTTGTCCGCAGCCCGTGGCCTCAGTTCTGTAGGCAGGTTTCCAGGTTCACTGTTGGTTTGCCTTCGCCTGGCCCCGTCTGCTCTCTCTCTGTCCCACGTATCAGTGCACCGTCAGGGACTGGCCTTTCTCCTCCTCACTCCTGTGCTTTAGCACAGCCCCTCCGGTTTCATCCCTGTCAAAAATGGCAGGTCTGACATTTTTCATAGCTGAGTAGTATTCCACTGTGTAGAGAGAACACATCTTCTTGGTCCACCCGTCTGTTTGGGGGCACTTAGGTTGTTTCCATAACTTGCCTATGGTACACAGGGCTGCAGGGGACCTAGGAGTGTGTATTTCCTGTCAAATGACCGTTGATATTCTTAGGTAGACAACTTTGTTTTTATATCTGGATCTGTGTTTTTTTACAAATTGCATTAGAATTTGCCGGGGCCTCCAGAACTGTTTCTTCCGTGTAGAACCCTCAAAAGCCTTGGATGGCTTCTAATCACCAGGCAAAAAAGCTAAAGCTCAGCGACAAAAATGTCTCCTTCTTTGCTCTAAGTGACTTTGAGTCACCGTATTTTCACATCGCATATTCTTGATAGTGAAGTTTATTTCATCTGGGCATCAGTTGCTGGTAGTTTTAGTCTTCAAATTTTTAGTGGGCTTTATTTTTTTATAGCAGTTTGAGGTTCATAGCAACGTTGAGCCCCACACTCAGCACCCCCCGCCCCCCCGCCCCCGTGACCGATGCCCTTGGCCACGATCGATGGGCTTGTGTGGGCAGCCCATCGGGGTTCGTGCTGCTTTCGTTCATTGTACTGGCTTTGGCAAATACACGTGCTGTAGTTGGCATTGCACATTTGGCTCCGTGGCCCATTTGCGGGGAATTTTTGTGACGGCTGCGGTCTGTGTCTGGACGCTGCGTGCGCGCGCTCGCGCCGCTGCGGTCGCTCAGTGGCTTCCCCGGTAGCTTCCTCCTGCATCCGCTCAGTCCCATCATGCATGTCATTTTCCCCTTAAATTTCTCATGCTCAAACCAGTGTCCAGTCCTGATTTTAAGAGCAATTGTTACGTGACTTGAAAAGAAAATAGCATTTATCGAAGTCAAGTCAGAGAAGGTGCCCGGGCTGGACGGCGCCGAGGTGTCCGCTTTCCGGCAGAGCACTGGGCTTCTCCCCGGGGTGCCGGCCCCGCAGCTCCCCCGGCACAGGCCCTGTCTCTCCCCACCGTGCCCAGCTGGGCCCTCGCCTCCCCCGCGCCCGCTGGAGGCCTGGGCTCTGCGCCCAGCCTGCTGGTTGGTCTTCCCGCTGGCCCTCCATTCTGTTTCCTGTGTCTCCCTGCAAGTGAGAGCGCCCCGTGTTCGCTTCCTCCTCCTGACTGACTGCGCCTGGCATCGTGCGCCCAGCTCCGTCCACGGGGCTGCAGTCGGCTCGAGGCGCCTGTCTCAGTCCCTCGTGTGTCGACCCCATCTTCCGGGTCCGCTTTCTGGTTTGGGGCCCTAGGCCGGGGTCCTGGTGCTTGTTTTTGCCTCCAGACTACCAAGTTAACCCTTTTGCTTTTTCGTAGGCTAAAAGGTCAGATTCCTGAAATTAAGCAGACCTTAGAAATTCTAAAATACATGCAGAAGAAAAAGGTAAGTACATTTTGGCTGTAAACATGTGCACCCCTGAACCCCTTGGCAGAGACGGGCCTTCTGGGGCCCTTGAGCCCCACTGCGGGGTCAGACAGCGGGTCCGCCCAGAGTCGGCGCTAGTTGGGGCCGCAGTTCCAGGTTTCCTTGATGTTTGTACAGCGCTGGTAAAACTCTGGTGCACTTGGAAATTGGCTTGGGTGTGAAAAGGAAGTGTCTTATTTTGAGGTAGCAGCGTCCGAGGGCGTGGTTTTGTCTGTTGTTCTCCCTCAGCCTCCCCCCGAGACTCTCAGAGCTGGTTCTCGCTTCCAAGTCAGAGAAACCGCTGCTGAGAAGTCACACTCGACAACTGTCGCGTAGCTGGTTGGTGCAGCCCCGAAGCTGAGGCTGTTCCACCTGATACTTAAGTAAAACCGGGCGGCACCGATTGGATTTGATGACGATGCCGTGTGGCCAGATGGCGAGCGCGCGACCCTTTCCTAGGTGGTGTGTGGCGGCTGCGGAGGGACTGCAGGCGACAGCTGGCCGAGTGTGAAGTGGTGCGGAGGTCGTGCTTGTGGCCGACCGTGGGCTAGCCAGGGGGTGGGGGTGGGGTGTGTGTGCGTGTGCGTGTGTGTGTACATGCAGCCTTCAGGGTTGTAGGGACTGTTCCTCTCCCCCAGTGTTGCGGGTGAGGCGCGTGAGGCGTGGAGAGGCTGAGTGGTGCCCAGTCCACACACCTGCCGAGCAGCTGGGCCGCGTGCGCTGCGGTGTCCGGCCCGCGCCGTCCTGGTAAGCCTGGCGCCGCGCGGGCCTACTCACAGTCCTGTCTCTTTTGAAGGAGTCCACCAGTGCGCTGGAGACCAGGTTCTTATTGGCGGATAACCTGTACTGCAAGGCCTCTGTTCCGCCCACCGACAAAGTGTGCCTCTGGCTGGGGGTAAGTACAGAGCTCGCTGCCCCGTGACTGGCGGGGACGAGGCCGGCGTTGTGCTTCGCGTCAGCACGTAACTGACAC
The DNA here is from genome assembly GCA_004024925.1 of Scalopus aquaticus. Taxonomy (NCBI): domain Eukaryota; kingdom Metazoa; phylum Chordata; class Mammalia; order Eulipotyphla; family Talpidae; genus Scalopus; species Scalopus aquaticus. Next base: position 89,247 of record PVIJ01004841.1, read on the forward strand.
ACGAGTGCGATCGTCGCGAAGACGCACTGGGTCTGTTCCCTTCAGTTAATCTGAATCTCTGAGTATAAAAACAGTATTTACACTATTGCTGAGCCTCGGACAGGTGTTCTTCCCCTTAAGAGGTCATTCTGCGCTTAAGGTTGGAGTCCATTTTCTGACCCCGATACTGGCCTTGTCTTGTTCTCCTGGCTTTGTGCTCAGCGCCCTGAAAAACACAATGAGGGGCAATAGAAACTGGCTGTGAGGAGCGAGACTGGGCTCCGGGCTTAGGGCGACGTGCGCGCACTGAGTTGCTGAGTCTTTGGTTTTGTAACCCTCGCGCGGTAGGCCATCTGCTCCCGAAGTGCTCATGTAGCACCTGCTTCTGCTCATGCCTCTGTGAGTGGCCCTCACAAGGCCCCTTTGAGTCATTTTTAAAAGCCATTTGTGGGGCCTCCCTGGTGGTGCAGCGGTTGAGCGCTGCGCTGTGGAGCTGTCTGCAGCTCGCGATGTGAGTTCGACGCCCGGCCGGGGAGAATCCCACATGGCGCGGCAGACCTCTCCTGCCTCGCCCGCTGCTCCCCTCAGCAGTGTGTTTCTGATCTGCCTGTTCTGCTCCCCACTCTGTCTCTGGTGGACCCTCTCTCCGCCCCATGCCTCTGGCCTGTACCCCAGCTTGTATAAATAAATTAAAAAAATATACTGGCAATGAAAAAAAAAATAATAAAAGCCATTTGTTAGATGAGGAAAGCTGTGTTTCTGTCCTGAGCAAATATAGGTAATACTGAAATGATTCTCAGGTTCAGAAAGAACTGTTTAAATTCATTCAGTGATGTTAACACCACTTGGGTTGTGATGGGATTCGATATGGGACATGGGCTTTTCTCCTCATGCCCCTGTTAGCTCATTAGCTGCGTGAGCTCAGCGACTGGGCCTGCGTGGCCTCCAGCTGACGTGCGGAAGGTGCCTTGCCTCGCCACTTGTTCTGAGGAGTAGATGATCCTGGGGCGTAAATGTCCTCTCCAGCCAGGAGGAGTTAAACAGGTGCGCGGTCACATGGCTGTGGAAATTCTCCAGCCTCTGGCCTTGCAGCCCACATGCTCTGTCAGGACTGCTTGTCCACCTGTGGGGCGGGAGCGTCCATGCAAGGCCAGCTGCTGCATTTGCCCGGGGGCCGTGGTCTGAGACCGCGTTCTAGCCTGTAACCCGTGAGCTGCTCACTAACCGCCAAGCCTTCTCTCTTCAGGCGAATGTGATGCTTGAGTATGACATTGATGAGGCGCAGGCACTGTTGGAAAAGAACTTATCGACTGCCACGAAGAATCTTGATTCTCTTGAGGAAGACCTTGATTTTCTTCGAGATCAGTTTACTACCACAGAAGTCAGTATCCTTTCTTAAAAAGTGAAAAAAAGTGGGGGGGAGGAGAGAGGTGTCTCAGGGTTCTAGGTAGCATTGCTCTGAGGAGAAGATTTTTCTAGGCTAATGTAGTGCACTTTGTGAGGGTAATAAATGACTTGGAATTCTCAAGTCCGTAGATTCATGGAAATTAAAGTGAAGGGATGGCTAGAAACAGCAATTCCGATATTTTCTGAAGACGCCTTCGTGGCTACTTAAGTAGTTTAACGCCGTGGGCGTTAAGGGTGGAATAGCAGGGGACGGGACGCTGGGGGTCAGTGCTGTTGGAACTGCACGGGAGAGTGAGTAGGTGACCGTTTCAGAGCGAAGTGTACATTCGTGTGTGCGGCGGCAGGGCAGTGCAAAGTTAGGGAATGATGGAGGTGAGCTGGAATTGGTTCTGAGAAGACTTCGAGAAGCGAGAACGGCAGATTTCAGAGGTCATGTAAGGTGTGGGCAGCGGGAACGGGCTGGGGGGGCCTCTGGGAGGCCTGTTGCCTTTTCTCTCTGACCTATCTTGTCCCCGTTCGCAGTCCCTGGCCCCACAGAGATGGCCAGGACGGACACCTGTGGGCACCAGCGGGGCCGGTCACCAGTCCCTTTCCCCGCCCTTCCTCCGGGCACGGCATTTCAGTGCTTCCTTGTTACCTGCCGGCCAGTCTCGCGTCGTGCCACTGACCCCTGCCCACCCGGCTCTCCGCCACGGCAGCCCTTCTCCTCGCCCCAAGTCTGCCCTCGGCGTGCCCACACTTTGTTCCTCCACCTGGAGCGAAGGCCCCAGCCCGTACTTGCTGCTTTTACTCGAGCGTCTGCCCCTTGGGCTTTGCTGGCGCTGTGCTCGTGGGCCTGCGCGCGCGTCCTTACCCTTGCGCAGGCCCGCGTTGGCGCGCGGCGTGTGGGCTGCTGCCGGGGGCAGGGCAGGCCTGCTGCGAGCCTAGAGCGGGGCTTGGCGCGTGGCTAGTGATGGGGCGACTCCTCTGGAGAAAAGCCCCCTCGGGATCGCTGTGGCGCAGACGACCTCGAGCACGGCGCCGCTTCTGCGAACTAAATTCACTGACTGAAGCCTGTCAAGACAGGGGTGGAGGGCTCGGAAATGGCACAGGGTAGAGGCTCTTCGAAGGCATCCGTTCCGCAGGACGCGCTCGCCGGTTGCCGGTTTCAGGGCTTGCCCTCGCTGGGCCCGTGTGTCTGTCCACTGTGTGAGCGGCTCTTTTGGATCGCACTTGTGTTTTCCTTGACAGTGCTCGCAGATATGGCCAGGGTTTATAACTGGGATGTAAAAAGAAGAAACAAAGATGACCCCGCCAAGAACAAAGCATGATGCTGGCAATTAAATATGTGCTTCAGTTTTCCAGACGTGTTCTTTTACCTTTCCCAAACTTTGCCCTTAAAGGTTGATAGAATTTTCAATGATTTTTTTAACAGCAAGAATGATAATTAAAACTTTTAAAAAAGATAAACATCATTTTATTTATTTATAAAAACAAAATTAGTTTCAAATACTTTATGAAATTAGCAGTATTATTTTTCCCACATTTCCAACAAAGTCAATGCTGCTTTCATCATTTTGTCTTGTTTGTTTGTCGTAGGAAAAGTCTTAGCTGAAATGGCCGAAAACTGTGAGATCTGTCTGCGGCGGAAGCGAAATGACGGACACGTTAGCAGTTTTACTTTTTCTTTGCGGCTGATGTTACTCTCACTTTGATGAGATTAAACCAGTTTAGAGGCAGGAGAAGTCAGTCTGTTTGCAGACTCATTTTTCTTTGGTAGGTGTGGGGCTCTCTCTACTGGCTCGTGAACTCCTGCTTGGCCCGGAGCCTGATGCTACTGTGCACTTTTCAGGAAACGGTGCTTTGCCCTCCTGAACGGCACGAGGGCTGTCAAGACACCTTTTCTTACCCCGTATCAACGCGCAGTGTCTTTGCGATGCCAGCCATTGGGAAATGTTGGCCACCGTGAAATAACATTACTCTTAGCTAAGGCAGTTTTGTATTTCTTAGCAGTTCTCCAAAGCAGCTGAACAGTAATAATAAGATAAATATAAATCTGCAGTGGTTGACAAGAGTTGTGAGCTTTTTGATTCATGGTAAAACCTCATAGGAATAGTCGAAACTCCCCATGGAAAGCCGTTGGCATGGAGGCCGGTAGCGGGCGCTACGCATTCTGGGAAACATAACCGTCGTATTCTCCCTCCGTGTAGTGACGAGTACACTTGTCCAGTGTTTTGTACGTGTATTTCATGTTATTAAAACAGTGAAGTCAAAACTGGCGTGGCACCTGTTTTCATGTGATTCTTTCTGACGTTTACATGCTTGTAAAGGTTATTGTGCAAACAGCTAGTGTGGCCTACGAGCTGCTTAGATCTGTAGAAACAATGTAAAGTCCCTTTGGCAGGAGTTCAGAGAAGCGGACGTTTGAGAAGTGAAATATGAAAGATGCCAGAGTTCCTTGGGTTAGTTTTTCTTTCAAAATTGTAAACTCCAATGTTTTATAATTTTAAACTTTTACTATCCCTGAGATATCATAAGTGCTGCTTTCCCACGATCTTTATTATGGTAAGTGCATTGGTATGAAATATTCCTGTTGATATTAGGGCAGAAATCATGTGCTCAGAGGTCTTTATGTTAGTTTATGTCCATGAACATCTAAAGATGAAGATTTGGATAAATTCTTCCAGGAATATGAAGAAACATAGCTGCTTAGAGGTAGGAATCAAAGAGCGAAAATGAAGTTCATCAACAAACGTAGAAGCGGAATTTGTGTGAGAAACAGTGTTAGACTCTGTTAGCGTCTAACTCTTGCTTCTGCCACATTGTTCTCCCGCAGTGGTTCGCCCTTTTCAGAATAGCATAGCAGCCCTGACTGGAGCGGGGACTTCTAAGCCAGAGGAGGAAACTTGACACTGAATAGCAAATATGTTAGAAATGCAACATGTGCATTCGAGAAAGTTCAGAAAATAGGAAAGAAAAACATTTGGATTCCACTTGCAGTCCCCGTTAATATTTCTGCGTCTTCCATTTCTTTTTCTATGCATAGGGTTTTACAAAACAATCTTGCTTTTATAAATTTTGCCCTACTTTCTTCACTTAAGAAGGCATTTGCTTATTGCACTGTTACATTGACCTAGTTTTACTAGTTTCCTAGTAATTCTGACGGGAAGCTGTCATTCACAGACATTGGGTTTTGAAAATACTTTCTCTGGTAAACATTCTGGTAAGACACGCAAGTAGGAAATAATTCAGTTGAAATTTTCATGTGAGAGTTTTTCTTCGTGTTTAGAATTTCTTCTGAGACCAGGTTACCAAAAATGGAAGTTCCAAGCCACAGCAGCACCCAGTCTGTGCGGCCATGTGCAGGAGCTGCCCTGCCTTAGAGCCACAAGAGCCCGCACCCTCTCATGACAGCCCCTGTCCCTGCACCCCAAGTCGGGCCTGGCCCCTGGGGAGCCCGGGCTGCGCCCCCAGCAGCTGTTTCCCTTCACTGGCAGCACCTCCCCCAGGGCGTTTTCCAGACGCCTCCCTGGTCACACAGCAGATTTGCTGAGGAAGCTGCTGGAAACTAGCCCCAGTCAGCTCCCTGCAGGGAGGGGGGCCCTGGGTCATCACGCCCTTGTCCCCGGCCGCCTTTTGCCTTTTCTGAGTCTGTACGCAGCCCCTCAGGCAACTGCTGCCCCTGCGGAAGGCGGCGATCGCTCGGGAGCCGTGGATGCAGGCGGGGGGTGTAGGTAGCCGCAAAGCTGGTTGGAGAGCCTCACCTCCGGGCCTGGGTCGATGCCGTGACTTCAGTGACGTCATTCGTTGCAGGCCGAGTTTTTAGGCTTGTGACCAAAACCAGTGGGTGAAGATTTTCATGCGCGTGATGAGATTTTACAGCTTTGTCCGGGGGTGGCTCGGGGCCCTGTGCGCCCGGGAGCACCGGCCCTCAGGCCCGGCCGAATCGCTTCCTCCCCAGGTCAAAGCCTGGGGTGATAGAGGGAAAGGGAGAGTTGGTGCAGAGCAGCCCCCGCTGCCCGCTGCGGGAGCCGGGACGGGATCAGGTGGTGCTTTCTTGATTCTGAGGGAGTGACAGCCCGGCCTTCCTGTGTCCCCTTGACGCCGCATGGAGACACGGACAGCAATATCTGCTCAGGAAGCGGGCTGTGCAGGTGGACGCGGGGGTCCTGTGCTGCTAAAATAGGGGCGACAAGGCAGACCGGTGTGCCTGCCATCAAAAATTAAGAAAATAATGAAGTGTTGGCCAACTACAGAAAAGAAAGTGGGCTGCGGTCGCCCATGTCTTCTCTGCTGGGCCCTTGGGCTGCCGGAGGGGATGAGGCCTAAGGGCGAGGCTTCTCCAACTTTCTGGCTGGAGCCTGCGCAGAGCACGTTTTCTCCTGCAGAAAGGGCAGGCTGGTTGCCAGGCAGACTGCTGAGCGGGAGCTGCCCTGAAAACGCTGCCTGCCCCGCCCGGGGTCCTGCCATCCTCCTCGCCCCCATTCTCCACCTGGCCCACAGGGAAAGAGGGTGAGGGCATGGACTCCTGAAACTACATTGGGCCCAAACTGATTTGGGGTGAAGTCTGGAGAAGCAGTAACTGAAGGGAACGTTTCTCACCCATGCTGATGACTAAGAAAAGGGGCAGTTTATTACTTCTGAGGTGGCATTGGCTTCCAATGCTCTATTTTAGGGACAGAGGTTCACAGTTCAAATGCATGTCACCGCACCACACCCACCAACCCAGCACCCATAGTACTCTACCACCAACCGTTGGTCCCCCTGCTCTCATTCCCCCTTCTCCCCTGGGAGCCTCAGCGCTGTGGTCACATGTCAGGGTGGTTTTGCTTCGTTTCTCTGTGTTGCACGGGCAAGTGAAGTCACCCAGGGTCTGTCTGTCTCCTGGCCTACTCACTTAGCATCAGCTCCAGTTCCTCTTGTCACAAATGACAAGAGTTTGTCTTTTTCATAGTCGAATAGTATTCCACAGTGTATATAGAACGCGTCTTCCTGTCCACGTGTCTGCTTCTGGGCATGCGCATGTTTCTATGGGGTGGGTTCCATAGTACTAGGCCCCCCGGGGTCTTTGCATGAGGAGTTTTATTTAGTTTGTGTTTTGTTAAGGTTGTTTTTCTTCCTACTTTCATACATGTCACACAAGATCCTGTTGCGTTGATAAAGACCATTGTTTCTGATAGACGAAACCTTTGAGAGCGTGTGTCAGCTGATGCCAGGTCAGCAGTGCAAGGGGAAGGCTGGGAACTAGGACAGCCTGAGGGTCCCAGGGATACACATTGTGCCGGTCACACTGAGCGAAGGCAGGGCAGAGCAGTTGGGTGGATAAATAGTGCAAGTGAAAAGAACCCGAAACACTTCAGAATTGAACACAAGTAACTTTGAGATCAAAAAAATCTAAACTAGAATTCCAGATCATTTAGAACGTGGTGCAGTGAGGACAGACGAACATACGGGCCTTCGATATGAAACTCGAAAGGAAAACAAAGCAGGCACGAACTGCTTCCCGCAATAAAGACCAAGGCTGATGGAGATCTTGACCTGCTCCCCGGCCCTCGCCCGCAGCCCCTCGCTGCTCCTGCCCTGGTGCCCTGTCCTGGCCCCTTACTTGGTGCTCGCTGTCAGCCCCCTGCCCACCCTGCTTTGCCGGGCTGACCTGCCAGGTCTGTTCACGTGGACTCTGCCAGCTCGGGAGTGCCTGCTCCCCGCTGTCCCTGCCGTGCTCGCTCATGCCGAGGCCTCTTTCAGGCCAGAGGAGCCCGGTGTCCAGGAGGGCCCTGCCGACGGGCTGGGCTCCAGTGCTGCTCTGGCCTGTGCCTGCGACTGCACCGGAAGGAGGAGAAACCAAGGCACGAAGAGCAGCTCCTGTCCCAGAGCCCCTTCCCTGCCCAGGGCTCCGCAGGGAAGGCTCCGGGGGCTGAGACATCCTGCCCAGCTTTCTTACCTCCGAGCACCGTTTCTTCTTGGCCTGGGCGCCCTTCTGGGTTCTGGGGTCCTGGGGTTACTCCTTAGGCCGCCAATGCGTGTCTCTGAGGAGCTGATCCAATCTCGGGTTGGAAAATGCTGCTTGCAGAGGTGACGCCCAGATTTTTGTCTGCGCTCACGCTTCCCCCTTCCTGTGCAGCCAGGGGCGGCTGCCTGTCCCCTGGGGCAGCCCTTCTGTGGAGCCAAGATGGAAAGGCCCAGCCCCGGGCTGCACTGTTGCCTGGTTTCCACACTGGCCACTGGGGGGCACGTGGACACAGGCAAGATCCTGGGGATCTTGGGGAACAGACCATCAGCCCACAGAGGCCTGCCTGGCCAGAGCTGGAACTGAACCTACCAGATACATTTTCAGTGAAAAGAAAAATAAAAGAACATTCTCGACAGACTTAAACAAGACCCCGTGTCGCATGGAGCTCGAAGTGTTAAGGTTGGAATAAGGTTCCTTGGCATGTGAAGAATTCTGGCAAGTGTCTCGCTGTGTTGGAGCCACAAGCTCCCAGGCGGATTTGACTGTAGGCCCCTCCCATGCCTTGACCCCGGTGAACTTCGGCTCTCCTGGAAACGCTGTTCGCAGCCGGCCATGAGCAGAAATACAGACGCAAAGCCCCTGAGAAAACGAGAAAAACGTGCCACACGTGAGCGCACTACCAGGCCCAGTGATGACAGGCTCAGGTGCTTGCTGCGAGAGCCACCCAAACGAAACGCAGTGAGACAGGAGAGGACGAGAGGAAATCGCTCTCGTCGCTTCTGGTGCTCACAAGAGGCTGCCACAGTAAGAGCCGGGCGAGGTGTGTGGTCAGAAGACGCAGGCATCGGGCCACAGCTTCCGACACCCTGCAGCGGCGCGGAAGCACCGAGGAGCTCGGCGAAGTCACAGGAATAAACAGAAAAGCGCAAAAACTTCAACTCTAAGAACTGGCGGATGCAGAGAAGGAAGGGGAGCCAGCCTCGCCGACCTTCCATCCGCGTCAGCAATCCACAGCCCGGCCCTGCCTGACAGGGCGCAGCGCCCACGCCGGCCTTGAAGCATGTAAGGTGCGCAGCGTGCCCGCACGGCCTGCACGTCAGCGCCGTGGCTGAGCTGCCGTCCCGTGGGCTCATCACGGACCACGCACTAGGAACCGTCACAGTGGCAAGGGCGCAGCGTCGGGGTGGGGCAGACAAATGGCTCAGGGAGTCGTAGAGAGAGCGTGAGCCAGGAAGCTGGTTGACTCTGAAGAGGCTGGGCCCATTGTGCCGGGGAGTGGCTGCGGGCCTGAGTGCGTGACAAGCTTCAGCCTGTAGCCCCGGAGCAGACGTGAAGGGGTCAACCTGCTTCACTGCAGAGGCAGAGATTGGACAACAAACAAATTGCAGCCTCTGGGGTGTTAGCTGGGAGTAATTATATAAAGTACAAATTCGAGCGCTTTCTTCTCAATCCACAACTTGCCGTGGAAGCAACAGCTCTAATGCTGAGACAACTATTGCCAGTTTCTCATAGACAACATTTAAAATAATGATTAAATATTAAGTATTACAGACTTATGCGCTACCAAGCACCATAACTGAAGTTAAAAGCCAGAAAAAGATGAAAAAACATTGTGCTGGATAAAGAACTTCCATACATAAGGAGATCTTACTAATTCATAAGAAAGAAATCACCCTTTTTTATTAGGACTATTTGCAGCTATAAGCAACAGAAAATCAGTAACCAAACATGAAAATGTAAAATATTTACTATTCACTCATCTTTGCAACAAGTTAAATTAACAACGACAGTAACGCAGTGTTCCTAGGCATCCGGTAAAAGCTCCATACACAGCCCTCGGCGCACTTGCATCACAATTTGAAGTGTGTATCTGATGCGTACTTTACACCCCTGCGATTTTGACTAGAGGACATAATGGGTCCGCACCTGTGCCTCGATGGCATCAAGGACCCAGCTCTCTTCTGCGTGGGCACTGCGTGAACTCACTCTCCTCCTGGTTGCCTGCAGCAAATGGATACCAGGGCTTGACTGAGAGATGCAGCAATTAGCAAGAACAGGCTGCTCCTGCCCTCAGGCTTCTGGAAAAGGACAGCATGGTTTGAGCGCGCTGTAAACACCACACCGAGACAAACAGGTCACCTCATTTCGGCCCCACAACGACCCCTTGAGCTAACGGCTGTGGTCATCCACGCAACGCAGGTGCAAGAAGACTCAGGCGCTGATGTGCGTCAGCTGGCGCTCACGTTTGCTTACTCACACCCTGAACTGCTAAGTTGAAGAAACAACCTTCTGGAAAGTCAAAACTAGAAGGAAATAGAGCAAAACTTTAACAGCCACGTCCCTTAGGAACCGCTGATTGCAAGCACAGAAGCAGGAGGCGGACGAAATCCGGGCACAGCGCAGGCTGGCCGGGAGCTGGGCGCTGGCCGGGAGCGCCGGAAGAACTTTAAAACGCGGTCAGTGGGTGAGAAGAGATTGGTGCCTGCATCACTTGTCTCGGGGCCGAGCCTCACGTGCATTTCACTGAAGTGAAGTCAGTCGGGGTGAAAGCAGGGTGAGAAAGCAACTGCCATCGCTTCAGGCTGGAGCAGTGCTGCTGAATGAGATGAGTATCTTGATTTTTTTTCGCATAGAAGAACTGGGGTGTAGGCCAGAGGTTCAGGGGGGTGAGAGAACTCCCTAAAGACAGAGTGGGGAGCAGAACAGGCAGATCCACTGAGATACACTGCTGAGGGGAGCAGCGGGGAGACAGGAGCGGTCTGCTGCACCTCTGTGGGCAGCTCCCTGGCCGGGGATCGCGCTCAGGCCTCGTGCTGTGGGTGGCGATAGCTTGATGGTGCTGAGACTTAACCCCTGTGCTCCCAGGGAGGCCCCTGATTCTTGCTTTCATGAACTTACGGTTGGAGGTGGGCAGAGGCCAGACCGCGCACGCAGCCCTGGTGGGAAATGTTAGGTCTGACTGGATTTTGTTCTAGATGCGTGAGACCGCACCGCTGGTCAGTGGAGTCCTGCAGTGACTCTTGAACGTGTCATGGGAACAAGAGCAGATGTGGGGAGCTCTGATGTCAGAGTTGTTCAGGAGGGGGATGGGGCGTGGGCCGTGGGGATGGAAAGGACTTGGGTATATGTTGAAGATAGAGTGTGCGGTGCTTGAGAATGGAATTGACCGCTGAGGTGAGGGGAGTGCGGATTTCAGGCTGGACCCGTTTCTGTGGAGCCCCAGGGGAGGGGCACGATGGCTCCTTGTGGGGCCGTGCACCTTTGCGTGAACCTATCCAGCGCCGCCCTTCTCGCCGAAGCTTCCTCTCCCCGTTTTGTGAACCCTGAACTTCTCCAGGCCCCCGAGGACCCCACGAGATGCTCAGGAAAGGGCGAGTGAGATGGAAAGCTCTGGAGCTCTGCAGGGACTCGTGCTCCCCGAGAGCCGTAGCCCGCGGGGCACGTGGAGGTGGGGAGACAGGCTGGTGTCCTGGCCACTCGGGCTACCAGCGATCGTGGCCAGAGCCGGTGTGTGCACAGCGGACACGTGTCCGCACAGGTGCGATGTGCATGGTGACAGGAGTCGCGCTAGTGGCGGGACAGAGAAGCCTGTGGCCCGGCATGTGGGGATGAGGCCATCGTGAACGCTGCCGGGACAATCCCGGGCCGGGGTCACGCGGGCAGCTGCCTGTGAGGACCTCGCGGCCATGGGGAAGACACAAAAAGCGGAGACGTGACTCGGGAACTTGTGGGCTTATCGACGGCTCTCGGAGCTGCGGGACTGACCGGCTACGGCATCCGGGTAACTGGGGAAAGTTCTGGTGGCACCGAGCGGTCAGTGCCACTTCTCCTTTCTCCCTTCCTTGCTTCTTTCCTCCCTCATCCACTCCTGACCATGAAAGTGATAAAACTGCAGAACTCAGCCCACCTCCGCCCAGCCTGAGCGACACATCTTTGGTTTTTTTGCCTCCCCCAAGTATGTGCTGTCAGCCCGGGGCATCACAGAAGCCAGTTCCCTGGAATTCCCAGCACTGGAAGCAGCCACCAGACACACAGTCACAGAATCAACCATTTTACTAAATACAAGCATATTTTCATCCACGTTTCATCACAGCGCACAACAAGGCGAGGAAAAGTATACAGCACATTTATTCTGGAATATGAGACGATCTAACCCAACATGCAGTTGTGGTCTTTGTTACAGGTTAGTTTATCTTTTCTTTACCTATGTAGTAAAATAGCTTCTAAAGCTTTATCCTTAGTATGGTATTAACACCTGGTTTTTTCACACTTATTTTCTAAAACCCACTTAGTGCAGTGACAATGGCACTGAATTCTACTAAAATGATTTTTAAAGTTTCTAGAACTTGTTTAAGCAATGAAGCTTGGCCATCTCTGCTGGATCTATGCTATTTTAAAACCTGCCTAAAAAAATGTAAGGAATGGGAAAAGTATACATATAATGTATTTTTAGTCAAGAAAACCATAGAGAAGTTCTGTTTCTATCCTTTTTTGGAACTGACAGAATCCAGTCAACTCTTATTTATCCACTGGATAATCTTGCTTTCAGAGTTTCCTAAATATAATTAAGTATGAAATTTTGTGATCACCCAATCAATGTGGCATCTCTCATTTGCCTTCTGCAACCACAAAGCTGGGACAGAACGACCACACCCAAGCCCCGTGCGGGGAAGGAGCAATGTGGGTGCCGCAGGCCGTCCGGGGTGGGGGTGGGGGCTTGTTCCTGCAATTTTCATTATTTGGCTTCTTTGTTCTGGCTGAAGTAAGTCCCCAGACTTTCCAAGTCAGTCACATTCATGTCTCCCTGTGCAAAGTATGGCTTTTGCTGAACTAGCGACGATCGAAGAGCAACGTGCTGCGCCCCGTCCTTCAGGAAGGTGAGGCGACCTCCAGCCAGCCATTCCGTCTCTGATGTCGTCCCGAGAGTGAAGAGCTGACTCTCGAGGACGGCAGCCAGGTGGCGACTGGCCAAGCGCAGTCCTTCATCTCGGCCACGCGAGCCTCCTGCCTCTTCGTTCGCTCTCGTGTGAATTGGGGAAGAAGCCTCACAGTCCCGGATGATGGTCAAACAAGTCATAAAGGTGCCCGTCGGCCTTGGGAAGGGGACTGCCCCCGGGAGCCTGCAGACACAGGCTGGGGGTCTCCTGGATTGCAGGGAACCCCACGGTGCTCGGGGGGCAAGAGGTAGGGCGTTTGGGTTCCGGCATGCCTGTTCCTCACACCCCGCTTGCACACAGCTGTCTGCCCTCTCGCCGCCGCACTTTCTTGAGTGTGGCCGTAACTGTGGACGTGGGCTCGCGCCTCATACTTGTGCCACTTTTACTACACCTTGAGAGGGTCTTGGCAGCAGCGGGCACCCCTCACCTGCGCATGCGCTGTGTGAAGCTGCTGCTGCCCTTTCTGCAAGCGCAGCGTGCCTGGCGGGGGCCATTCTCTTGCCGAAGCCGGCCTGGACGTGTTTAGTCCTGCAAATTGTGCCCGCTGTTACTTTTTCGTGACCTATGAATGAGCGGAAGGACCAAGAACCACTTGTCCTGTCTGGGGGGGTATTTCCGGGGGCACATGGAGCAGCCGCTGCCCGGCGTGGGCCACGTCAGTGCTTCAGTCCCTTGGTCACAGCGCCCAGGCTCCGCCCACAGCCTGTCCCAGCCCCCTGGCACCCAAAACGGAGGTCGCCTCCTCTCCAGTCACACTCAGGTCTCCTCATGTCAGTCACTTGAGGTCGGGCGGGTGTGCGTGTTTTCACTAGCACAAGCACCTCCTCTCTGATTTGACCACCTCTTCCGAAGAGTGCACCACATTTGGTACAAACCCACTCTTCACCCCTTCCCAGCCCTCCTGGATTGTGATGTCCCCCCTTTTAACCAGCTCATAGATGTCCCTCGTCAGGTCTGTGAAGGCTTTCTCCACATTGATGGCGTCCCGGGCCGACGTCTCAATGTACTTCATGCCGTACGCAGCAGCCAGTTTCTCGGCCTCGTGGCGCGTCACCTGCCTCTGGGTATCCAGGTCACACTTGTGACCCACCAGCACAAACACAATTTGGTAGGGCTGCACGTGCACTTTGGTCTCTTCGAGCCACTCGTGGACGTTCTGGAAGGACCTGCGGTTGGTGATGTCAAACAAGAGAAGGCCGCCTACTGAGTTCCTGTAGTAGGCCCGAGTGATGGATCTGGAACACAAGAGAGAAGGGGGTCAAGCGAGGCCCGGACTCTGACACTGCCCTCTGGTCAAGGGGACTTTCCCTCGCCTGACACCGGGCTGTGTCTGTCGTTCAGGAACAGCGACGACAGCAAACTTCTGGTTGGAGGAGACTCTGACACAGCAGCCAGAGGCATTTCCACAGCAGATTCTGAATAACTGAGACTCCCTCTTCTGTGAAACGGGCCTCCGTGCGGCCCGGGAGTGGGAGGCACAGCAGTCGAAGCAGGACTGTTCCGAAGGAAAACGCACGTCAGTGCCGTTTGCCCCCACTTACTGTGACGCTTTTCTTCCTAGTTCTATTTCAGTCCAAGGGAGTCCTCCCTCTCTCCTGCGGGAGACACCCAAAGCTGTCTTTTATTTCTCAAGCCACGTGGGAATGGGAGAAAGGGGGTGGTCTGCTCGGGCCTTAAGCACATCCCCGTGAGGCTGACTCAGGAGCCACCAGTTGGCCATGTCGCCTGAGACACGCAGTGCGTGCTCCTCGAAGGACGGACTCACTGACGCTTCTAAGCTCTGCTCTACGCTAGCGCTGTCTCTTGTACAGAAAGGGGACCCGATGGGCCTGGGGGGCGGACTTGGGCGCTCACTGCATGTGCGACAGCGCTGCACCCAGAGGGGTGAGGGCGCGCAACTATCTGCTCCCACAGCCACTTCCCCAAAGGGCAGCGCAGTCTAGGGTCAAGGTCTCCTAAACAGCATGGCTCTCGATAGCGCCAGGCTTCGGGCTCACAGGGCGATGGCCCTGGAGCAGAAGGTGCCAAGAGGGACCTCACAAACACAGCTGGATCAGGCAGATCAGCCCCGGCCCCAAAGTGTTTGTACCCCGCTGTGCAGGCCGGTGGCCTGTGAAGGGCTTAGTTAGGAAATCAAAGGCAACCCGACATACTGTGCTCATGGCTCGTGAAGATTTAGAAAGTGACAAAGGCCTTTGTAAGCAAAGCACGAGACTACATAAAGATCGCAGCCTTCCGTACGGCGAACATCTTTTTCTTCAAGGACACACGACAAAGAGGGAAAGCATCTTACATTTGTGACAGAGGATGGATGTTTTTGATCCACAGGGAGCTCTTGCAAAGCAACATCGGCCAGTGAGTGAGAAGCGGACAGGAGACGGCTGTGCACACAGATCCCAGTGCACACACGAGCCACGTCTCCATTCAGGATGCGAGCAGCGTGCCGCGCGCGCACAGGCCCGTGTTGTTTGTGGGAGGAAAAGTTGGCAACTTCAGTTTGCAAGGGTCTCCTGTCTACTCGTGTGCAACGTGTGTCCCACAGAGGAAAGGGGGGTGAAGGCAAACAGGTGTGGGACTCTGGCCCAATGGACGCTGCGCTCCCTGCGCTCCCTGCGCTCGCTGCTGCTCTGCCTCTGTTTCCCGCTGCTGCTGCTGCTTCCGCTCCTGGGTGGCCACCCTGCCTGGGCTGCATCCTCCCCGTAGCCTTTCTCCCCCTCTGTTCAGACTCAGGATTACAAAGGAAAGCAAGGGCTGCATGAAAAGCCACGGCCGCTGCTGCCTTGCGCAGCTGCCCCCTGCGGGTGGGCACTGAGCAGGGAGTGGGCCCCTCCAAGCAGGCGCCCGCCGAGACTGGGGCACAAGGTCTCGGAGACTGTTCTGTTGCCCAGCAGCCCCTTGCAGTTTTGCTCAGCAGGCGGCCCAGTGTGTGGGATGTTGTGGGGCCAGGGGCACCCATCGTGGCCGTCTACTCACACACACACACACACACACACACGCATGTCTGTGTAACACACTTGCCTCTGCACCCGTATCTGTCCCACCTATGCCCACCGCCCTGGGCAGGCCCAGCGGCCCTGGGCACGCGCGGGGATGTGTGTGGAGCGGCCGAGACGGCGGCCCGCAGGTGCCCGCCCAGGCAGGTTGCCGGAGGCGTGGTGCCAGCGGAGGATCGACCGCCTTCCCGACCAGGGCGAGGCTGTGCCCGCGCGGGACTCCCCGCGAGCTGGAGATGCCCTGGGTACCGCCTCCCGGACCCTGGCGGCCGCCCCTCGCGCCGCGACCCCGGCCCCAGGCCCCGCGGCCCGAAGACCCTCCCGGCCGCACCTGAAGCGCTCCTGGCCCGCGGTGTCCCAGATCTGCAGCTTGATGCGCTTGCCCGGCTCGATCTCCACCAGGCGGGAGAAGAAATCCACGCCCACGGTGGGGTCGGACACCTGGGCGAAGCGGCCCTCGGTGAAGCGGCGGATCAGGCAGGACTTGCCCACCGTGGAGTCCCCGATGACAATGAGCCGGAACTGGTAGAGCCAGATGGCCTCCATGGCCGCGCCGGGGGCGGCCGCCGGCTCAGGACGCGGCGCGCGGGGTCTAGGCCGGCTGAGCGAGCATCGCGGGCCGCGGAGGCCGAGGCGGGCAGGCCGGGGCGCGGGCCGCGGAGGCTGATGCTGCGCCGCGGAGGTGATGAAATGGCAGCAGCATCAGCACCACGCACTGACTCATCACCGCCGGGCCGCCGTATTGCCCCGCGTAGCCGCGCCGCCCGCCGCACTGCCCCGAAGAGCGGCGCACCCGGACCCGCCGCCAGCCGCGCCCTCCACCCCACGCCCCCGGCGTCTTCCTCGGGAGGCGCGCGGGCGGGGGCAGGCGCCGGACAGGGGGCGGGGGCGGCCCCGGCGCCCAGGGCCCGGCGGGGGGACGGTGGCGCCCCGGGGGCGCGGGGGCGGAGGCCCTCGCGGCCGCAGTGAGAACGCAGAAGGGAAAGAAAGTTTCTCCGGGGCTGTGACTCCCGTTCGTCAGAACTCGGCGAGCACGAAGCCAGCCCCGCGGCCCGGCCCTGCGGTGCGGAGTCGCTCGAGCCCTGGCGAGTCCTCACCGGGACTCCGCCGTCTCCTGCCTCCGTCTCCGCTTTCAAAGAAGCGGCTTTACGCGCCTGCAGCGCCCTCGCCCCGCGGCTGCCGTCCCGTGTCGGGAGGGGCCCGGGGTGTGTCTTGACCCCAAAGACAGACGCCTCCCTCCGGCCGCCCCCTGGCCCTGGCAGACACGGTCTCTGCTGCCCGCCGGTCTCCTACCCGGGCATTTCCTGGCAGAGGCCCTCGGCGCACGTGCACGTGTGTAACACGCCTCTTTGCCTCACGCACATCGCCGGGGACAACAGCCTCGCCCGTGCCCGTCGCTCTCATCCACCCGCCCGCACCTCCCGCTGTTTCCCTTCTGCCCACGGCCTTGCCTTTGAACACCGCTTTGAATTCTCTGGGTCCTGTCAGCTCCCCGCAGACCCCTGAGGGAAGGCCAGGCGCACCCCCACCAGCAGGCCCCCACAGCGGCTGTCTCCTCACGCTTTCTTTCCACGCTGCGTCCCTGCTGCTTGGGGTTTGCCTTTCCCTAAGGACTCACAAACGCGCACGAACGTTCCTGCATTTTGTTGGCCGTTTATGTCTCTTCCTTGGACGAATGCGTGTCTTGTTTATTCAGCTCTTCGCCCACTTTGCGATTGGGTGGTTTGCCGTGTTGAGCTTTCACTGGACAGAAGCTTTTTAGCTTGACTTAGCCTTCAGATACTCCTGGGATGGACTCTCCATTCAGTTTCTTGGACCCCGTGACTTATCTCTGCACAAGGAAGCCAACTTCGGGACTTCACCAGGAGGAGGTAACGCCAGTACTGGGGTGCACTCAGGGAGATGATGGCACAACAGGTCCATGCCTTTGGGGGCACCTTCCTGCCATTGGGGGTGGGGTGGGGGATGGCGCCCAAGTGCTCTGGGTTCAACTTCTGGTGCTATGTGACATCAAGGTGAGGTGCAAGCTATGACAAGTATATCGTGTTTTGGGGTCTTCAGGAACACAGTCCCGGAGACAGAGAACCAGGAAGTGCCTTAATTGCCCAGCAAATGAGGGGTTCTCAGAAGGGAAGAGGAGGAAGGTCATGAAAAGTTTGGCAGAAATTCTCTATTAGCTGCAGGATGGGTTAGGTCCAAAAGTCCCTTGAGTTTTCGTTTGACGTTGTTTGCTGAGAAATGGTGCTGTCAGCAAGGCGGAGGGTGGCAAGAGTCTGTTCCACAGGAGGAAGATGTATCTAAGATTCACCTCCTTAATGGCTTCCTGACCCCATTTTATGGGCCTGACATAATAAACTGCACTTTAGATGTTTTGTTTCGTAAAGTCATCAAGACTTACTTCTTTGAGCTTGTCACGACAACGCGTCGTGACCTAGGTCTGTCATTTTCCTGCTTTTTTAGTATCTACTTTTGTCTTTGTTAGTTCATTTCTTGAGTTCTCTTTCACTTACTTTGCTGTACTTTTTTCCTAGTTTCCTTTTTGTTCTCTACTCAGATTCTTTTGGATCCTTTTTTAAAAGATTGCAATGCAAACATAACACAAAACTCACCATCTTAGTCACTTCTAAGTGTACGGTTCAGCGGTGTTTTAGGAAACAGGATGTTTTCCCAACTAAGGATGTTGAATATTGTTTTCTGATTGGGGGTAATAATGCTGTATAGACCACAGAGGAGCCTTCGGTGTTTCTCTTTTTTTTTTTTTTTTTACATATAAGCTGGGGTACAGGCCAGAGGCGTGGGGCAGTGAGAGGGTTCACCAGAGACAGAGCGGGGAGCAGAACAGGCAGATCAGAAATACACTGCTGAGGGGAGCAGCGGGTGAGGCAGGAGAGGTCTGCTGCGCCATGTGGGATTCTCCCCGGCCGGGTGTCGAACTTGCCTCTCAGCTGCTGACAGCTCCACAGCGCAGCGCGCTCAACCGCTGTGCCACCGGGGAGGCCCTCGGTGTTTCTCTTTTTAACGGTCCTACTTCAAAGGCTCGCGCTCTTCGGGAAGTGCACCCGCTGCCAGAGTCTGCTGTGCTGCAGTTGGCGGGAGCACTTGTGTCCCTCTGGTATTTTTACTCTTTCCTTCTTGCAGGATGCTAAATGTCTTCTCTTTGCTTCGCTTTCTCCGCAACACCAATTTGCTAAAAGCTGCTTCTCACTTCTGTTTTGGTATCTTTGTCTTCCTTACAAGTCAGGCCTTTCGAAGACTGCTTTTACAGATCAGCCAGAAGCCACCGGCCCCGACTCCCTGCAGCTGTTCTCAGGCCTCGCCGTGCCGCCTGGGAATGCGCGCCCGTGCTAGCATTCGGCGGGGGCTTCCTTTTTCTTTCTTCTAGACTTGCAGTTATATTGAGGTTTGAGAATTTTTCTGTCTCTAGTTATGTTTACCATGTGCTTTCTGTGTCTTTGAAATTTTGTTCTTGTTATTCTGGATTGTTTTTGGAAGAAAATATTGGGAGACAGTTACGAAGGTGGCAACCAGTGTCTTATTAGTCTTTGTTGAATTTCCCTAACTATGAAAACCAGGTCGGCCCGTCCCTACTTGGCCACGTTCCTAAGTTGTCATTTCCTTTACGTGCGGGGCACGAGGCCTTCCCGCCCCTGCCGATCACTCTTGGGCTGTGACTTGCGTGAAAGGAAGCCACTGCGGACGCTGTCTGGTGTTCACGGACCTTCTTCCCTACAGGTGGCCCACCCGCGCCCCGCCTCATGTGGAAAACCCTGACCCCCAGCATGGCTGCTTTTGCTGGGGGGGGCCTTTGGGGTGCGATCAGGGCTTGATGCGGTCCGCCAGGGTCGACCTCCCTGGCGGGGCCAGGCCCTCACGAGTGGACGTGGTGTGACAAGTTCCCCAGCTGTCGCTCACAGACGAGTAACATGCACAGGGGACTTTGGGGCTGGGTAATGAGTAGAGGCTGGGAGTCTGCGGGGCGATGGACACTGGAAGAGCTCCCGTTGTGGGTTCAGAAAGGACACTGGAGGGCTGCTGGGAAAGCTTGTGCCTTCTTAGCAAATGAACAAGTAACTGTGAGTGGGATGATGGCCGAGGCCATCATGGCAGAGACCTTCTGGCGGGCCTTCCAGGCAGCGCGGTGCATGCTACTGGCAACTGCAAGGAAGGCCGCGTTGGTTGCGAAGCAGAGTCACGCTCTGGTGTTGCCCCCACTGGTCAGAGGCCGCGGTGGATGGCACGTTGCCCTGCTCTTTCTTTCGCAGTCTCTGTCCGACTACCCTCTATTGTTACGCCACCATGTATAATGCTTTCGGAAGAATTTTTTGTTGTTGTTCAAAATGTGACCTTAGCGGCTAAGATTTCCCTTTCCGATGTCAGGTCATTTCGTCAACAGGGCAAGAGGTTGCCGGTGATGGCTTCACCCGAGACCTTGGGGTCACACACTTACGCAGGTTGGCAAAGCGCACGTGAGGCCTGTGTCTGTCTACCTGCACGCCGACACTGCTTTCGGCTTACAGAGGTCGGTGTGAGTGACCAAGTGGAGCCTGTCAGGAACAGGCTAGGGGACGCGTGCTGCTGTACTTCGGCTCTGTGACCTTGCGCCTGCCGTCTCACAGCGCGCATGCACATTACAGCTGCAGCCCCAGTGGCCCGTCTCCAGAGTCTGTCTCTTGAATTGAAGCAGGACTGCCGATGACATGCGTGTGCGACACTGGCGCTCACGGTTTGAGGCTAGGCGAGTGTTTTCACTGCATTAAGTTCGTCACTTCTACCCGCCAGTCCGGTTGTCCCCTTTGCCATGCCATTTCCCGCTATTCCCCAGCTCACTCCCTCCCTTTCCCCCTTCCCTTCCGGTAACCATCAGTTGATCTGAGAGCCCCAAATGTTATTGTCCACAATGTAATCTGCTTTGTTTGATTCATGTTTGCTCGTTTTCCTAAATGTGATGCACGAGTGAAATCATTCAGGGTTTCTTTGTCTCTGGCTTATTTTGCGAAGCAATTCCCTCTCGGTCCTCGTGTTGCTGCACACGGCAGGACTTCGTCTCCTGCTGCCGAGGAGCATGGCGCCGTGTGTGCATCTCCCGGCCAATCTTCGGTCGAAGGGCACTTGGGGTGTTGCCAGCTCATGACTATGGGAAGCAGCACTGCAGCAAATGGGGGTGTGGGTACCTGTTCAAATTAGTGTTTGTGTGTTTTTTGGTGAATACCGTAAGGGGTCGACTGGTCATGTGGGGTGTCTACTCATGACGAAGGCGCCTGGAGCACACAGTGGGGCAAGGAGAGCCTCTTCCGTAACGGGTGCTGGGAACCTGGGCTCGGCAGAGTGAGAGCAGACACAGAAATCAGCTCACACATGGTTCCAAGACTCGGATGTGGGGCCTGGAGCCCTCGCGTCCGCAGAGGAAACGGGCTCCCCGACCTTGGCCTTGGGAACATGTTGGGGGCTCTGCTCCAATGCAAGGGAAACAAAGGCTCAGAAATCGTCGCTGAGCTCTGTGTTTGGTGTGGGCGGAACATCCCACTGCTGAGAGTGGGACTTCAAGTCACGACTCTTAGCACGCATGAGACTGACGTGGCACCTCTTTGAACGTCACTTGTCGCACTAAAGATAAAGTAATACACGCTCGGAACACTCCAGGTCTCTGCTTTGTTATCTGCAAACTGGGGATAATTATAGTAACTACTTCTGAATTCACAATTATTCTGCACCTAGAAAAAGGCAAAGTAATGAGAATTGGCACTTTTATATCACACCAGAGCAAGTCAGAGTCAGCCCAACTGGCCTCCCGGCCCTGACCATCAATCTCTTGACTGAAAGTCCAAAGCGGGCCGAGGCCCAGTGTCATAGGGCAGATCTGCAGATATGAGGAAATGATCTTACAGCCCCATAGAGAAGCGAACCCCAAGTATAACGTGTTTTATTGTGAAGACGAATTGGCTTTCCTGGCTGTGAGTCTGTGTCCATATGTGCATGTGTCTGTCCGTCCCTCTGGTTCCTTTCAAACAGCTACTTTGTCTCTTGATGTTTCTTTCTGAAATAAATCGCTGTCACTGAATTACAGTAATGTCACCCAAGAAGATGCTAAGCCTCGCTGTGTTCAGCTCTGTGGAGTCGCGGCCTTTCCCTGACCTATGAAAGCGCTGAATCTTCCTTTTTTTGAGGTTGAAGTTTGTTTCTCTTTTGAAGGAGCAAGGCTCAAGTTCAACTTTTGGTTTCAGATCTGATTTATTTTAACTGCGCCTTAGTCTTCTATGGCCAGCGACAGGGTCTTTTGGTCAGTCCAATTTCTGCGTTCCCTCCTTATTTCTGAATGAAACATACGACTGACTTTGCAACTTTGCCATATATTTGCTGTCATCTTTTATTTTTATCATGTCTCATTTAACAAACACTCGCTCATTCAGCGGCAGCATTCTGGTCATAAGGATCAGAGTCACATTTCCTAAAACCTAAGCTCTGAACGCATCCTAACACATCCTGAGGTCCTGATCTCCTCCTACAGGTGATTTTTTTACCATTGTTCCTTTAGGGCTTGATTCTGCAATGTGCTCACTCTCTGGTGTCACTATTCTTTCATGTATTGCACTAATTTAATACACTCATTCATGCCTTAAACCAATAACATAGAAAATTGTTTTAATGATTTATACAGAATTTTAAAAAATTAACTCATTTATTTCCTCATATCGTTAATTCTTGGACAGGCTGACTTCTCCCCCAGGCCCACTGACCTCCCACCTCCCGGCCCCAGTGCCATCCCTCCCCTCCCCTCCCTGTACTCTCCCCTCCCGCTGACCCCCCCAATCTGGCCAGTCCAATTTCTGAGTTCCCTCCTTATTTCTGAATGAAACATACAACTGACTTTGCAACTTTGCCATATATTTGCTGTGATCTTTCATTTTTATTCAGATGGTCAGCTTGCCAATTTTGTTAGAAAGTTTGTAAGCAGTAGGTGGGCCTCAGACATCTGAGCTTGTTGGAGGCCGGCTCCGACCGAGGTTGGGTTCCCCGGGGTGGTGGGGAAAGCGTCGGCGGCAGCAGGAGAGGGGGAAGGGGAATGAGAGACAGCACGCACACCGAGTAGTGATCAGGCTGCTCTGTTTATTGCCCCAACAGTGGGGTTTTTTATACCATAAATTTGGCTAGCAGGCATAGTTTCTAAAGATAATGATTGACTACAAGAATGAGGTAAAAATAACAGGATACATA